>JAMZAV010014549.1:0-26621 GCA_024449915.1 Sweltsa coloradensis
TTTCTTAAAACCCAAATGTTTTGTTTTATATTTACATTACACTAGACCGCATTATGCAATATTACTTTTTGTTAGATAATAAAATAATATTTTTTTTCCATAACTCTTGTTAACTGTTAGAGTCAACATAGTGTTTTCATTCCATCTCGCCTACCCAGTACAGAAAGTAACGCAAATAACAACACATTGGACGAGTGACTTTTTTTTTAATACCCGCCACATGTGTTAATGGTTTTATTTATTTATTTATTATTTAAAATATATATACAATTTAAAAAAGGACTAAAAGACCTCTTTATTGGATGAGCGTAGCGAGCGTAGCGAGCGAAGCGAAGATTCCATTTCAATACACTGGAGAAAAAAAATCCGGAATGTTTTCTTTCTTTTTTTCTGTTTGTATATTGTGTGTTGTTAACACGATTCCGGCTAAAACCGATACTCCAATTGCGATGAAATTTTATGGAGGCCTTCGAAATCTTGAACTTAGAACTCCCACGTTTTTGACGCAATCGAAAAAATTTTTCACATGAAAATAGCAATTTTACGATTTTTTTCGATTTTTTGAAAATTTATTTTACTTATAACACCTACATGCTTTATCCGATTTTAATCATTTTTCACAAAACCCTTTAAATTTTTTATGAATTAAGATATTCTCGTGAAATTTAAGCGCAAAAATTTTACATTTTTTTTTCTTTTTTTAAACAATTCTTTGAATTATAACACCTACATGCTTTATCCATTGTAATGATTTTTTCACAGAACCTAAATTTTATAAAAATATATTTTCGTGGTAAAATTTGAGCGCAATCCAATAATTATTTCTTATAAAAATCGCAATTTTACGATTTTTTTCTTTTTTAAATTACGATTGTTAAAATAAAGAAAAAATAAAGCAAATTTTAATTAATTTAATTTAATTTTAAATTTTAAAAAAAAATCTTCGACTTAGTAATAATTTTTTCACAGAACACCAGAAAATCCGCATAACACATGGCAGCTCAATGCACCAATAACGTTTCACCCAACAACGCGGCGGGACTTAAGCGTTTTCCTAGTAAATTCTTTCTACGGTATAAATGAATTCTTAGACAAAACAAAAATACAGCAATGCAACACAATTTGATTTAGCCTACCATCCACCGTCTATCAAACCCTACCTTCTTTTAAAATAAATTTCTCATAATATTTTTATTAGTTTGTCTTGAGTGCTGAAAATTGCAATCGTTGTTATTTAAATGTGTTATGTTTAGTTATAACTTAAAGTTTTATAATCATAGGACCAAAACAGGTCATTTTAATGCACACATTATGCAACTCATATTGTATTAACGTCCAATAAACTCTAACTACACTTTTTTTAGCCGAGCTTGTCTCAGTGGCTGCATCACATGAGACCCGCATGACACCAATCATCGTTGCCACTTGTAGCAATCTCGCTGATGTACGAGGGTATAACAGCCGCGCAATAATCCCTCTACTGTGCACTGATTCTTACAGAGAGGGGGTGCAATAAACAAGAAGAGCGGTTGACTCCTAGGCTTCCTTCCTCTCTGTGGACTCGTAGATGAGCGTAGAGAGCGAAGCGAAGATTCCATTCCAAACACTGGAGAAATAAATCCGGAATGTTTTTCTTTTTTTCTTTTTTTTATGTTAGTATTTTTTTGTGTTTGTTAACACGATTCCGACTAAACCGATACTCCAATTGCGATGAAATTTTCGGGGAGGCCTTCGAAAGCTCTAAACTTAGAGCTGCCACGTTTTTGAACGCAATCGAAAAGTTATTTCTCATGAGTTAGTCCCACCTCCCCCACCCCCAAGGCAACCAAGAATTTTCCGTATCATCCATGTTGAGGAGAAAAGTGAACAAAAAACGATTGTCTATCGGCGGTCATGTTCGGTTTCTATCTGGAGTCGTGACCCAAGCTCCTACGGACGGACAGACAGAACAGTGATGCACATAGGGGAGCTTTACTCCCTAACAACAGAACATTATAATTATAAATAGATATAATGTAACCCTCTAATAAGACAAACGGCCTGAAGAGTCTCGAGTCTAGGGCGCTAGAAACAACAATGGCCTCGAGTGTACGAACTTAGCACAAGAAGATATTCAGACACACCCTGAGAAAACACTTAAGACTGTTCGTTCATTCGATTGTCTGCTCCAGTTGACGTGGAGTAACAAATGGGTGTACACTTACTCTATCACCTTCTTATTCGATCTATTTCACTCATTAGACTACTCGTTTAAAAACGTGCTTACTGTTTTGATTGGTGTTGCAAACTTTCGTATAGATTGTAATGGAACCAATATAACATCAACAAAATTTAAGACATTCTTAGATTTCGTTCATATTCCGACACACATAATATTCTGAGAGAGTCGCAAAAAAATTTGTTTTAATTGGGACAGTATTTATTGATCTGTGAGTAAACGAATCAACGTGAAGTATCGAATTTGCCCTTTTATAATTTTGCTCACAGAAGTTATTATTAACGCACGAACAACACTTATTAGTTTATAACTGTTCACAGATGAATTTCTCTGGTAAAATTTATAAAATTAATTGAAAGAACAGCTAAAGTACTTACTATTTGAAACGGTAATACAAACCCTGCATCAATTCATTGCGAGGAAATGTAATTTACCAGTATTTCCTGCTCCCAAGAGTTTTACAGGTCCTGTCTAGTGTAGTGCCTGGTCACCTGGGTTCGAGCCCCTGTAGGATAGGTTCTTACTGGCTAGTTGTCTCAAACCTTATCCTTACACCCAAGGGAGGATTTATCTTATAATGGCACAGTATTTCGTATAATAGGCATCCAAATACCTAGTCTTAAAGCTACTATAAATAAATAAATAAAACTAACTACAATAGTTAAAGAATAAAACTGGATTTAGGATCCATTAATGTTATTTTTTTTTACAGTTATATCTTGTCCTTATGATTTTGTTAATTTTATTTTTTCTACCAAATATTAACCGGTTCCTTTTAGATGGTCAAACTCTTGAATTCTTTTGAACCACCCGGTCTACTTTACTCCGAATTACTTTAGTCTTCATCACCTAACTAAAACAATACTTGATCTCAAGATTTCTTTTCTTTTTTTTTCCTGTTTTGTATAAAATAAAATAAATACAAATGGGAATCAACTACCATACAAGAACCAAACGAGGGTGGTATCAAAAAAAGAATAACTTGTAGATTGGGTTCGAATCCCGATTGAACATCTTCATAAAAAACCCATCCATCATTAAAGTATCTTGTTAGGGAGCGAAGCTTCCATGCATACTTTCTGACCGCCTGTGCGTCTCACGATAAAAAACCGAACATGACCTTTGATTGTTGTGCGCCTTTTTAAAACATTACCCTTGAACAAGTATGATATGATACAGAATCTTTCTAGTTACCCTGGAGTTTATGGCTTCCCAGAATGTAGAAATATTTATCTACTTGCCACCTCCAATATTATTGAACGTTTGGAACATAAAACGTCGTTCTCTATCTTGGGTATGTTTTCCTACTCGTGACGCTAAATTATACAAATATGAAATTATATTTTCGTTTTAAAAAAAACATCACAACTGCAGGTTTCTTCAGCGAACTCATTTGCTGGTTACTCCGTTAAATCTTAGTAAATGCATAGCATAAGAAAGGTCAGTTTCATGGCTGCAGATGCCTTTTTGTGCATTCAACCATATCATCACCGCACTTTCAGTTTTTCGTTTGATTTGTATCTAAAAAAACATATTTTAAAAAATTAATGAAGCTGTTTTGATGTTTTGAATTTACTCTGTACGTTTTACAACCTTGTCAAACAGTGTAACAAAAATTGTCAGATACATCATCAGTTTGTTGATTATAGCTGCTTCTTGCTCTAATATGTTTTGTTTTCCATCTGTTTCAGGTATTTTGAGAATGTTTTTCTTGGGAACCACCTGACATTTCTGACGGGGACCAATAACCGCACAGACAAGGTAGCGTAGAAATCAGACAGTCCAACCTTCAAGCTGGCATGCATTGCAATATCGAACAACTGAATAATTATTGTTATGATTGCGACATGTTTCAACATCACTATCTACTCGCAGGAAGCAGCACTAGTACTTATTTCTTACGTTTCTTGTGTTTGTTTATACGACTCTAAACGGTACTCCAATCTTCACAAAGTTTTAAGAAAAGCTTTGAAATTTTTATCTTCGTCCTTCCTTTTAGTTTCAATAGTCTGTAACGCTCATCCATTAACGCGATCGTAAAAAGTTTGAAAAGAGACATTTTGCAAGGTAAAAATTACTGTTTAGGGCACTGCTTCCTAAACTAAAGACAATATGGGGGGAATCAAAATTTGTTTTAAAATTTAGAATAAAATTTTATTGTTAACAGTTGTTCACCTTAGTTTAGCATCGTTAGCTTCTTCGGACTCCGACTATTCCCCCAAATAACTCTAGAAGGGTGTTGTGTCAACCCAAAGACCGCGTTTCCCTTTAGGGTATAAATATCGACTTCTTTTTTTATGTAGGCTTCTTACATGCAGACATTTATAATTATGTTTCCTCATCAAATGCCAGGTACATAAAACTATTTCTGTGCGCTATCGAACGAAAACAGTTCTATATTAGCCGTGCTGACGACTAATTAAATCTTAATAAGAGTCACACAGTTGACTTTGTTCTATCTCATGTGAGAGTTCTCCACCTTGCGCTTCTGCTGGGTCGATCAAAGCACGGACCTTAGTGTCGAGAATGTGTCCGACCAGACGCAACGGGGAACAAACTGATAAAAAGTGATTTATTTCCAGGTCTGAAACACTCGAAGATTTTTGATTCAGTACTTAAAATAAAGAGCGATGAAAACAGCTAAAAAACATCATGTTTAAAAACATATTTCAAGGTATTTCGTGCGAAAGCGTTGGCTGCAAGTTCCGTACTGCTGTTCCCCAATATATTTTATTTGTATTGAACTTAATGGTTTATTGCAATAGTTTGTAACATACGAGATGAAAATCATAACAAATTGGGGACTAGTATGGCAAATCATGGGGAACGAGAGTATGTATGTAGGCCTACGTGGTTTGCAATGCATGTCTAGTTGTAACTGTCAATCATCGCTAATTAATAGACCCGTGTTCCAGCCAAGAAAACACGAGTGTGCTCGGTTCTCACTGGAGCCCCCGGCAAACAAGCTGCGTGCACACACGCACTACATGCGTACACCAACGCGTCTAGACAGTCTTGCGAGCGGTTAACCTAAGGCCTTAGGTCAGTACTGATGGTTGAGACAAAAACATGACAGTACTAGGTCCACAGGAGTGGAGCTACGCCGGGGGGGGGGGGGGGGGGAGCGATCCAGGGCGTTTCGTGTATTACACGGTGCTTCAAGTGCCGCTTCTTTTCTTCTCTTTCCACGTACAAGGTTTACTTACTAGACTATGCTTTTTAATTGGGCAGTGATTCGAATAATTTTGAGATGATTTTGCACATGATTGGTAGAGAGTCTGATGTCACAGAGACCTAATACTAAAGACAGGATTTGAACCAGGAACCAGGGTTTTACAACAGGACCAACCCGTCAGTGACCACGTGGCAACTGCTTAAAAATATTATCTAAAAGAGAACATTGATAAATACGGGACAATAAGAAATTAATAACTAAATTGGAATGTTTTGTTTAATCTTCTGCTCTAAAATACATCAATTTTTCAAAAATAGTCTACTATCGTAATTTTGTGAATTAAATGATAATAATTATAGAATTTCAAAAATTAAATAGTTGTGCTTGTGCACCCTTGTTATATGTTAAACTGTCACAGCTGAATTTAATCGATTTTAGTGTTAATACATTTAATTGGACATGATTGCGATTATCGCGCTGGCATGACTTGCTAAGGACAATACACTCCCTGACAGCAAGTTCACTCCACCCAATAAGACTATTGATTTGAGAACAGAGTAAGTGAAAGTGTAACGAGTGTCTACACGACGTCCCCGCCATCTGAATTTGTTAGGTCTAATGAAACACCCCCGCCACCTTGCGACAGAAAAGTGTAGTTATTGCATTACACTCGCTCGCGCCGGCGAGAGCAATCAAACACAAATTCTTATCTGAAGGAACTCTTAATGGCGACTGTTACGGCAAACAATTAATACGAAAATTAGGAGTTCTACATTATTTTACAGGCCGAAATGGTTTTGATTAAATACTTCAGAGTGAACAAAGGCGCTTCTTTTTAAAAGGGTCCGTTATCTATGGTATTATCTCTTGCCGCCCGTTTGAGTTTTATTTTCTCCGCTTCCATGCTAAGTGCTGGCTGCTGCTTCCACGTTGCGTGTAAATTGCCATCAGGGTAGTTAAAACAATATCGAGGGCTGCTACTTCACGGTGTAGAACACAAAGTGAACGCGTCTTCATGACGAGGGAAACAAGACTACCGCACGTGCGCCTTTTAGGGAGATTATTAGTTGGATTCGGGAAATATGTTATACATCGTACAATGTAACATTGTGAGACAGAAAAAGTTATATATTCAATCTAAATGAAGTTAGTTAAAACAGTATCGAGGGCTGCTACTTTACGGTGTAGAACACAAAGTGACGCGTCTTCATGACTGAGAGAAACAAGACTACCGCACGTGCGCCTTTTAGGGAGATTATGACGTTGGATTCGGGAAACATGTTATACATCGTACAATGTAACAGTGTGAGACAGAAGAAGTTATATATTCAATCTATATGAAGTTAGTTAAAACAATTTTCGAGGGCTGCTACTTCACGGTGTAGAACACAAAGTGAACGCGTCTTCATGACTGAGGGAAACAAGACTACCGCACGTGCGCCTTTTAGGGAGATTATTATGTTGGATTCGGGAAACATGTTATACATCGTACAATGTAACATTGTGAGACAGAACAAGTTATATATTCAATCTTTATGAAGTTAGTTAAAAAATATCGAGGGCTGCTACTTCACGGTGTAGAACACAAAGTGAACGCGTCTTCATGACTGAGAGAAACAAGACTACCGCACGTGCGCCTTTTAGGGAGATTATTATGTTGGATTCGGGAAATATGTTATACATCGTACAATTTATCATTGTGAGACAGAACAAGTTATATATTCAATCTATATGAAGTTAGTTAAAACAATATCGAGGGCTGCTACTTCACGGTGTAGAACACAAAGTGACGCGTCTTCATGACTGAGAGAAACAAGACTACCGCACGTGCGCCTTTTAGGGAGATATTATGTTGGATTCGGGAAACAGTTATACATCGTACAATGTAACATTGTGAGACAGAAAAAAGTTATATATTCAATCTATATGAAGTTAGTTTTAAAAAAATATCGAGGGCTGCTACTTCACGGTTGTAGAACACAAAGTGAACGCGTCTTCATGACGAGGGAAACAAGACTACCGCACGTGGCCTTTAGGGAGATTATTATGTTGGATTCGGGAAACATGTTATACATCGTACAGTTTAACATTGTGAGACAGAACAAGTTTTTATATTCAATCTATATGAAGTTAGTTAAAACAATATCGAGGGCTGCTCTTCACGGTGTAGAACACAAAGTGAACGCGTCTTTATGACTGAGGGAAACAAGACTACCGCACGTGGCGCCTTTTAGGGAGATTATTATGTTGGATTCGGGAAACATGTTATACATCGGACAATGTAACATTTTAAGACAGAACAAGTTATATATTCAATTTTATATGAAGTTAGTTAAAAAAATATCGAGGGCTGCTACTTCACGGGTAGAACACAAAGTGAACGCGTCTTCATGACTGAGGGAAACAAGACTACCGCACGTGCGCCTTTTAGGGAGTATTATGTTGGATTCGGGAAACATGTTATACATCGTACAATAACATTGTGAGACAGAACAAGTATATATTCAATCTATATGAAGTTAGTTAAAAACAATATCGAGGGCTGTACTTCACGGTGTAGAACACAAAGTGAACGCGTCTTCATGACTGAGGGAAACAAGACTACCGCACGTGCGCCTTTAGGGAGATTATTATGTTGGATTCGGGAAACATGTTATACATCGTACAGTTTAACATTGTGAGACAGAACAAGTTATATATTCAATCTATATGGGAAATTAGTTAAAACAATATCGAGGGCTGCTACTTCACGGTGTAGAACACAAAGTGAACGGTCTTCATGACTGAGGGAAACAAGACTACCGCACGTGCGCCTTTTAGGGAGATTATTATGTTGGATTCGGAAATATGTTATAAAATCGTACAATGTAACATTGTGAGACAGAACAAGTTATATAAATTTAATCTTTTTGAAGTTAGTTAAAAACAATATCGAGGGCTGCTACTTCACGGTGTAGAAAAACAAAGTGAAACGCGTCTTTATGACTGAGGGAAACAAGACTACCGCACGTGCGCCTGTTAGGGAGATTATTATGTTGGATTCGGGAAACATGTTACACATCGGACAATGTAAGATTGTGAGACAGAACAAGTTATATATTCAATCTATATGAAGTTTGTTAAAACAATATCGGGGCTGCTACTTCACGGTGTAGAACACAAAGTGAACGCGTCTTCATGACTGAGGGAAAAAAAGACTACCGCACGTGCGCCTTTTAGGGAGATTATTATGTTGGATTCGGGAAATATGTTATTTCATCCTACAATGTAACATTGTGAGACAGAACAAGTTATATATTCAATCTTTATGAAAGGGTTTGTTAAAACAATATCGAGGGCTGTACTTCACGGTGTAGAACACAAAGTGAAACGCGTCTTCATGAATGAGGGAAAAAAAAGACTACCGCACGTGCGCCCTTTTTTGGGAGATTATTATGTTGGATTCGGGAAATATGTTATACATCGTACAATGTAACATTGTGAGACAGAACAAGTTATATATTCAATCTATATGAAGGTAGTTAAAACAATATCGAGGGCTGCTACTCACGGTGTAGAACACAAAGTGAACGCGTCTTCATGGGCTGAGGGAAACAAGACTACCGCACGTGCGCCTTTTAGGGAGATTATTATGTTGGATTCGGGAAATAGTTTTACATCGTACAATGTAACATTGTGAGACAGAAAAAAGTTATATATTCAATCTATATGAAGTTAGTTAAAACAAATATCGAGGGGTGCTACTTCACGGTGTAGAAACACAAAGTGAACGCGTCTTCATGACTGAGGGAAACAAGACTACCGCCCCGTGCGCCTTTTTGGGAGATTATTATGTTGGATTCGGGAAATATGTCATACATCGGACAATGTAAGATTTTGAGACAGAACAAGTTATATATTCAATCTATATGAAGTTAGTTAAAACAATATCGAGGGCTGCTACTTCACGGTTTTAGAACACAAAATGAACGCGTCTTCATGACTGAGGGAAACAAGACTCCGCACGTGCGCCTTTTAGGGAGATTATTATGTTGGATTCGGAAAAAATGTTATAAAATCGTACAATGTAACATTGTGAGACAGAACAAGTTATATATTCAATCTATATGAAGTTAGTTAAAACAATACCGAGGCCTGCTACTTCACGGTGTAGAACACAAAGTGAACGCGTCTACAGGACTGAGGGAAACAAGATACCGCACGTGCGCCTTTTAGGGAGATTTTTATGTTGGATTCGGGAAATATGTCAACATCGGACAATGTAAGATTTTGAGACAGAACAAAGTTATATTCAATCTATATGAAGTTAGTTAAAACCCAAAATCGAGGGCTGCTACTTCACGGTGTAGAACACAAAGTGAACGCGTCTTCATGACTGAGGGAAACAAGATTACCGCACGTGCGCCTTTTAGGGAGATTATTATGTTGGATTCGGGAAACATGTTATACATCGGACAATTTAACATTGTGAGACAGAACAAGTTAAATATTCAATCTATATGAAGTTGTTTAAAAGTACCCCTATTCACGCAGAATGCAAGAGAAGGAACACTTTAACAAACAATTAACGTTCATAGTTTCAAAATAGTTTTATTTAATTGACCGCTTAAGATTAGTATTTTGCTTTAAATGACTGTGTGAACTGAGAATTTATAAAGCTCTATCAAGACCAAATCGAATTCAAAACGTTTTTCATCTTCTAAGAAGCAGACAAATATTTTAACCTCCTCGCATATTAATGAGATGCAACGCTGATATAGCAGTTGCCATCCATTCAGATCTTGACATTAACCATCTAGATAATAATGCCTAATGCTATTGACATGTTTTGAACAAGCTTACCATAGTTTTCTATCTGTTTATGTTGGATAATTTATGTGCTTTTAAGAACATTAGAATACCTATTTATATTTTTGTATTTTTTTAGTTAATAGATCAACATTGTGTTATCTGGTACTTAATTTATAATTCTACAATGTCTACATCTCACTTATGGAGCTTGGTCAGTTGTCTGTTGGGTTTAGAAATAAAATAAGAAAATCGCATGCCGATGTATAATAATTAAGAAATAACATCATAAGAAGTGGCTCAAACTAATTAGTTAGTTGTTCGGTGCTAAAGTCGAACACCACCTCTGGCTAGCATGTCTGGTTCGAAGGACCTAACAGCCATCATCACAGTCGTGGCCCTAGACTCTCTACTCTAGTCGATAACTAATCTCATCAGGGGCCACGACGTTTCCTCTGAGGGAAAAACCTGCTAAATTTAAAAATATTGATTCGGAAATTTGTTTCGATTTGGCCCAAAATGTTTTTTATCAGCTAGGGGAGCGCGTATTTGGGAAACCCGCGTCTATTCCGGCGCACTTGCCTCTCGTAGTTGGCTTTAGAGTCTGGCAGAAGATAATTAGGACGGACAATGCGTTGTGTTTTTCTTGCCCAATGGAGCAGTTAACTTTTTTTGCTTTTTGAAGGGTCTATAAAGTTTGGGTCTTCCCGCTTCAACATTCTCTACCCTATGTTTTGCCCAATTTTTTTGGCCCTTTGCCCAGTAATTCGATTTTTCCCCAAAACCCTTTTGGGAACTCTTTTTTAAAATAAAAAATTAAAGAAAAAAATTTGTTCCCCCCCCCCCCCCGCTTTTAAATTAATATCGAGCTCCCATAATATTTATTCCCTTTTGAAAGTTCCTTTTTATAACTCATAGAAATAAAGTAAATAAAGTAAAGTAAACCAAGTAAATGTAAAAACAAAACCATTTTCGAAAAGTGAAACTAGTCTCTTTATGGACTCTCTGATTCTCAAGCCCAGATTTACCTCTATATGCACCAAGCTCAGTTCAGAGCAGATTCCCAGCCTGTAAACAAGTATTTTCTTGTGGTTTGAAGTGTTTTGAAGGAAAATATGTGCGTGGTTTGCTTTTATCACAAAACTCTCAGGGTTTCTATATTACCTATTATGTTCCGCACTAATCCTAAAACTGGGTTTTTCACGCCCGATTTCAAATTCCGCTCAAACTTTTATGCGTTTTTTAAAAATAATTACTTCACAAAATGAAAGAAACAATTGTGAATTTAGTCTTACTTCATTTAAAAACGATAGGCTAAGCATTAAAAACTTCTCTCTTTTCAAAATAAGCTTTATATATTCCTTAACTACAATGTAAAATAGAGCACTTGATTCATCTCGAGTATGCCCACCGACTTAGGTTTCCCCGCAATCATGGTTTTTAAATGTGGGTCAAATTAGTTTTGATAATCCCCCTTTCACTCGGGCCCTCAAGTGGGAATTCTGCTGCTCAACTCTTGAGTAACATCCGTGGGGGGTGAGTTTTTTAGCGCCCCCCCCGTCCGTCTGTCCGTCTATCCGTCCGTCCGTCTGTCCGGATCTGGGCCCGGCCGCAGCTGTTTCTTTGCGCACTCTAAATGCCTCCACTTTCCCTGGGGTTACCCGAGTTCCTTGAAAATACGGGTCGGTAACTTAAGCCGCTCGTGCTGATGTAGAATTATGTCGAATGGAACCCGGGACTTTAAGGCGCTCTCAATCAATATACGGGGGGGCTGGGAACGGGGACGCCCACAGTGGCGCACAGGAATCAACGAGGACTAATTGTTCAGTTTAAAATTTTAATGAATTCAAAGAAATAGGTATGGAAACAACCTAATACTCTTCCGGTTTCCCTACCCTCGACTGATAGACTGTCATATTTCTCTTGTAAATCGCTCCCTTTCTCCACAATGTGCGTTACTCACAGTTTAAAAAAAAATGCATTTACTGGTTTAACTGAAATAAGAGCTAGGGCCGAAAGTGCCCTACATTGGCATTTCTGCCCCTTTGGGAGGTTTAAAAAATTTAATAATAATAAAATACTATAAAGTTGCATAGATGCTATTATATTTAGATATTTTCCCCCTCTTTACAGTAGGGTCTTTTCTACCGTGGTAAAGTTAAAATTATCTTATTAGAGTATTAAATAGTTTGACGAAGAAATTAATAATTAACAACTATAAAAACACCGCCTTGAAGATATGGGGAGGGGTGGGGGGGCGTGTATCTAAAACAGGTATTTTTTCTTCGCCAATGTCCTTAAGAACATACGTTTTTGTCAAATTGCTGATCGCTCCGCTGACTGACTGTTTAAAATTTGTAACAGATGTCACTAAAGTGGAAATATTAGGGCTCTACTGTAACACATTTCTACAATTTGTTCTAACACAATTTTTTAAAAAAGAAATTATTTTGCGCGAAAACGTTTTGGGTTTAAAAAATCCTAAAAAAGAAAAATTCATAACTTGTTTGGCTATATTAAGACAAAATTTTGAAAGTCCATGACTGTGGGACAGTCCATGTATGCTTTATCGACAACTTTGCAAAGTTTCATTATAAACGTCGGACGCTCTTGGCCGAGCGAATAGCTATTTGCTAACGGCAAAAGGTCCCTTTAAAACGGCCCCGTGCAACCCCCCTAAGTTCACAGAAACTCCGCCAGGGGACTTAGGGAAACTAGCTGTTCCCTTGAACTCGGGTTTGAAGGCAAGTACTTGTTGCGGTACTGTACTCTCTACTCTCTCTACAGACGTGTAATGCCCTCACATTCTAGGGTAAAAACCCCGACCCGTGAACCAGGCCCCATAGGGAGGACACGTCACGATGCAAGCTACAGGGACCCGGGTAGGGGCTACACCCCTTTTTTACTGTGCATTGTTTTTTTATCCATGTTATAACATTTTGTCTTTGCAAATTTTACAAAATAGTCTTCACCGATGCAATTTAAAAAATATTTATTTTAATTTACAAACTTAAAGTCATTTATATTTTGAACATAAAAATTTCCCTCTAGAGCGGCGCATTATAAATTCCCTTTGAAATGCCCTAAACCAAATTACTTTGCAATTCAAGGTCTAATAAATCACGTAGCGGGCATTTAAAGAACTTTAAACCCAAAAAACCTTGAATGGAACCCCAGTCGCTAGGGGATTAGTTTTACCTTGGGTGGCCGTTTATTGCGAGGGTACAAAGAAGAAATTTAAACTTTTTTTAAAATCACTGTGGTTTGTGTTTTCAAGCTTGCGTCCCGATTCAAAATTGGAACATCGTGGCAAAGTTACATTATGAATATTTGATTAATATTTTTAAAGATTTATCAAAAATAAAGTATTTCATTAATTACAGTTTTTGTGGTATGTCCTTGAGAAATTTGTACTTAGATGAGAATATAAATGTATAAGAAGATTTTTAGGCCAAAGGACTTGCGTTCTTGCCTGTTCCATCTCGGGGGAAAACCCAAAACTATATTATTATTTAACTTCACTTCTGGTTTTTTTCATGTAAAGGCAATCCAGCCAGGAAGTTTTTGAATAAATCTCCAAATGGGTTTAATTTGTCCCTAGTTTGCAAAAATAAAATATTGCGGCAGATTTTTACATGAACTACAGACTGCATTGGAAAAATAGGTTTGTTGTTTCAAATTTAAATTTTTTAATAGTTTTTAAAGGCGGATTTTGTATGATGCATTTTAACATTCTATTTGTATTCAATTATTGTTGGACGAACTTTGACTTTCATGCATTTTGTATTATGAGGCAACTCGTGCTAGAAAAATCAAATTATTCGTTTGCTTATCATCAACAGACGGAGTAGAATTAACTGAGTTTAGGAAAGCCAACAAACAACACCAACTGAAAATCAGTTATATGACTAAGTGGGTAGACTCTAAATGCGAATTTATTTATTTATATTTGACTTTACAATTACATTATTCAGAATAAATTTAAAACTTAATATTAACCGAATTTAAGTTAAATAGTCGACTATCTGTCTTTAGATTGTCTTTCAAAGAATGAAAGAGCATTATTTTACACATGTTTATAAAACTTAAATTTTAATAAAATTTACAACGCCTATACTGCAACCAGAAAATATACATAATTATATTATATTGTGAGCTCAATATGACAAACATAGGTGTACTGAATAGATTCAGCATTTAGTTTTAAAACATCTCCTAAAAAATTTGTTACATCACTTACAATTTCCCTGCTTATCATGGAGGTGTCCATAATAACTATTAAAATTGTTTATGTATTATGTATAATCGTTTACTGAGGAATTACAACAACCACAAAACCAACAAACAACGATGTCGACAACATTGACCACAACAAAGTCCGTGGCAAAACCACATTGACCCTATAATGGTGCAGCCTCGGCTTAAGCTCATGTGAATTGACAACACATCCTATTAAAGCAGTTAATAATGTGTATACAATTAAAACACGCAGAAATCAATACTGTCTGTCTTGTTCTCACGCAAATGAGAAATTATTTCTCGATTTAGTGTGAATATGTCCAGTTCTCTTATCAGTGTGGGCTTATAGCTGTGATAGTACTATGGAGATAATACATTTATGAATAAAATACCTTCGCGCCCACACCATTAAAAGTACACTTCACTCGTAGAAGATCAATTTTAAATATCATGTATCGGGTAAAAACATATTCTTCGTATATGTAAACCATAACAGAAATAAACAAAATATTAATAAATATTGTACATAAAAAGACCTGATAGACCAAGGGAGACCAAATAACAAATGATAGTGGAGAAAGAGGGCAGAAGTAGCAGCAGGAAGACTATGGGAGGACAGAAGGAATGGCGAGAGCAAGACAGAAATAGAACGAAATAGAAGGAGAAATGTAAGAATATATTGAAGGAGAAGAGGACGTGGCAGCCGATGTAAGTAAACTCTGTGTGCCCAAGAAAGTGGGTGATTAGCAACCTCCTTACGTTTGAAACACGAGGGAATAAATATATATATATATATATATATATATGTTTGTTTAACTTTGGTTTTATAGTAGGCGAATATGACGTTGATATGTAAGTACTTTAAACAGAAATTACAAAAGTGACTACACCAAGGATCGAACCCGGGACCTTAGTTTACCGGGCTATGCTCTTACCAACTGAGCTATGCGGCCACCAATTTAAAACTGTCTAATTTTTTGTCTAATTTTTTCTGATTTTTGTCTGAATTACTGTTAATTTCTATGTAGTATACTAGGAAAACGCTTAAGTCCCGCCGCGTTGTTGGATGAGCGTAATTGGTGCATTGAGCTACCATGTGTTATGCGAATTTTCTGTTGTTCTGTGAAAAAATCATTATTAAGTTAAAAAAAATCGTATGTTTGCGATTTTCATAAGAAATAATTTTTCGATTGCGCTCAAATTTAACACAAATATATTAATTTATAAAATTAAGGTTCTGCTAAAAAATCATTACAATCGGATAAAGCATGTAGGTAGTCAAAGAATTGTTTAAAAAAAAGAAAAAAAAAACGTAAAAATCGATTTTTTATGATAAATATTTTTTAATTGCGCTCAAATTTCACAAGAATATCTACATTTATAAAATAAAGGTTCTGTGCAAAAATCATCAAAATCGGATAAAGCATGTAGGTGTTATAAATCGAAGAATTTTTTTAAAAATCGGAAAAAATTTTTCGATTGCGCTCAAAAACGTGGCAGTTCTATGTCCAGTGATTTTAAAGGTCTCCATAAAATTTCATCGCAATCGGAGTATCGGTTTAGCCGGAATCGTGTGGACAAACAGACAAAAATACAAAAAAATGAAAAAAAAAGAAAGAAAAAACATTCCGGATTTTTTTCTCCAGTGTAGTAGAATGGAATCTTCGCTTCGCTCATCCAATAAAATTAAGGTTCTGCGAAAAAATCATTACAATCGGATAAAGCATGTAGGTGTTATAAGTCAAAGAATTGTTTAAAAAAAGAAAAAACCTGTAAAATTTCGATTTTTATGATAAATATTTGTTTTCAATTGCGCTCAAATTTCACAAGAATATATTTATTCATAAAATAAAGGTTCTGTGCAAAAATCATTAAAATCGGATAAAGCATGTAGTTGTTATAAGTCGAAGAAATTGATTTAAAAATCGAATAAAATCGTAAAATTGCGATTTTCATGAGATTTTTTTTCGATTGCGCTCAAAAACGTGGCAGTTCTAACTTCAGAGATTTCGAAGACGTCCATAAAATTTTATAGCAATCGGAGTATCGGTTTAGCCGGAATCGTGTGGACAAACAGACAAAAATACAAAAAAGAAAGAAGTAAGTGATGGGGCCGTGGCCTTGAGAAAATGGTATTTTGTGGACTGTATAATTGAATTTAGCAACTGAACTTACCCTAAGATGTAGTGCGGGTGTGAAATGAAGTTCAGAGCAGGGTAAGCGTGGTGACGTAGTTGGTGAGCACACCACGTAACAGATAGGAAAGAATTAAAGAGCTCGAGCTTGGAAGGAAATAGAATGAAGTAAGAAATGTGCCTGGAAGGCATCGAACCCAAGACTGCAGTATGAACTGGATGGCGAACGAACTGTGAGCTTGAGTGTGGACTGGAAGTCGGGCGAACTTTAGAACGGAGATGAACTGGTGCACTGTACACTTCGCACTGAATATGACTGAGAAACGAAGATTGATTTGCTCCGGAGCAGCCAAGAGCACAGACTTCACCCTGTGAAGGTAGACGGGCAACTGACTCGCGAGGTCTAATCGCGAGAGAAGAGATAACATGGAAAACTAGTCAAGAAGAGGGGAAAAGAGGGGTAACCAGGGTGAATCAGATCACAACGAGAAATACAAGAGATGATACGCGAAAATATAAACAAACCTAGAAACTATACTATTCTAAACAAGAACATCGGCGTGAACATATACCGCCCACCAAAAATGAAAGGAAATCATTTTTTTAAACTAGAACCAAGAACAACAAGAAAACTAACAATATAAAACGAAGGAAAACGATACGAGCATCTCTCTTGGCAGTTAAGCACAAGGGAGGGTTACCAGTTTATTAACTGGTCGGGTAAGAACGCCAGACGCCGAACGAACGGAGGCGACGCGGGGAACACCATCTCGACCGGGAAAGAGAGCTTCCACTCGCCCGATCGGCCATGAGAGGGGGCTGGAGAGGCTTGGCACGAAATTTATGACAGGTGAGACAACGATGGATTCGTTGCCGAAGCAGACCGCGCAAGGACATGATCCAGTAGGATTGCTGGATCAATGCCTGAACGGTTCGGGGACCAGAATGTAATGAAACCTTATGGTAATGATCGCAGATCAGGAGCGATAAGTGTGCTTCCTTGGGGAGAAGGAGAGGATGACGAGCGTCTTCGTTAGAGAAGAATGACGCAATCGTCCGCCCACCCTGAGAAAACCGGAGGGGTCGACAAACGGCTTGAGAGAGGCGAGCCGGGATGACAGAGGTTGATCTCGCGAAAGTTGGCGGAACTCCAAGGAGTAGTAATGATGCTGGGTGAGTCGTATGAAGAGATCTAGAGCATCCTTCAGCTCTGGGGGTCCCACGGGACCACGGGGGGGAGGTGCATTTGAATGCTTCGCAAGAAGGAGTCGAGCGAAGCGGAAAAACCCAGGCAAACACACGTTGAGCCTTGAGGAGACTGGAAAACTTCTGAAAGTTCTCCAAGAGAGGGTCCGGTCTTTAACGCGAGCGACGAGAGTGACCGCGGGCTTCAGATCGAGGAGCTCAGAATCGGAAGCCAATGAAAGTTGGGGTCGAGCCATTGCTCAGGAGCAGAGCCGAGGAAACCAGGTCCAGAAAGCCACAGGATTGTTCAAGAAGCTGAACCGGGGATAAGCCTCGAGAGCGCAGTCTGCGGGATTTTCCTCAGAACGCACGTGGGCCCAGTCAGTGGTGACGTGCTCTCGAGTACTTCAACGACGCGAGTAGCAACGAAAGTCTTGAGTCGATGAGGAGGGGTGGAAAACCACGCGAGAACGATCTGCGAGTCGGTGAAGAGATGGACCGAGTTTATGTCGAGAGGGGCAAGCGAAGGCAAAGTAGCGAGGAGCAACCGAGAGAGAAGGAGAGCAGCTGAAAGCTCTAGCTTCGGAATCGTCAAGGGTTTGACGGGGGCAACTTTGCTTTTCGCGCGCACGAGACTGACGTGAGGAATGGAGGAACTAGTCTGCGAGTGCAAATACAGCACAGCAGCGTAGGCCTTTCCGAGGCGTCACAGAAGCCGACGACACAATGAGAGTGCGAGGCGCGGGGAAAAGGCGCGCGTGACGGTTGGAAGTTGGTGAGCTGATGAACGTCAGCAACGACCGAGAGCCAGCGTTCGGAAAGCAGCTCGGGCAGCACATCATCCCACTGTACCTGAGAGAACCATAGCTGTTGAAGAAATATCTTCATCCAGCAGACGAAGGGGGTGAGAAAGCCTAAAGGGTCGAAGATGCGTGCGATGTATGACAACGCTGTCCTCTTAGTGACGATCCCTTTGAACGGCATGTGTGAAAAGAGAAGTTGTCCGAGAAGGAGTTCCACAGCAGACCCAGGATCTTGATTCCTCCTTCTTCTTCACTGGAGAAGACGAGGGGAGTTTCAAGATGGTCCTCGGGAAGAGCGTTCAAAGCAACCGGATTGTTGCTTGCCCACTTGCGGAGCTCAAACCCACCACAAGCGGTGAGAGCTTGAAGCTGACTTTGGAGCGCGAGAGCTTCAGAAAGAGTTTCTGCGCCAGACACGATGTCGTCAACATAGGTATGCGAGACGAGGGCATGAGCAGCCAGAGGGAACTGTTCCCCCTCATCTTGAACCAGTTGTTGCAGCACTCGTTGGGCTTGAAAAGCCGAGGGAGTCAGCCGTAAGTGACAGTGTTCAGCTCGTATTCCACAACGGGGGAGCTGAGAGAGGGGCGCCAGTAAATGTGTTGGAAAACACGATCTGAGGGATTGACGAGGATCTGGCGGTACATTTGGCGAATGTCCGCGCAGATGGCAATAGTGTGCGTTCGGAACGAGGTGATAACGCACGGGAGGTCACGTTGGAGTTTCGGACCGCTGAGGAGCAGCTGGTTAAGAGACACGCCCTTCTCGTCCGGAGAAGAGGCGTTGAAGACAACTCGCATCTTGGTGCTGGAGCTGGTGAGCTTGCGAACGCAATGATGCGGGATGACGTAGTTAGCAGGAGCAGAGGCAGGTTGCATGTGCTGCAGCTGCTCATAGTCGCGCATGAACGTTTGATAAGAGTCATGGAGCTCGGGATTCCGTTGCAGGCGTCGCTCCAAACTAAGGTAGCATTGGAGTGCGACCTCACGATTACGCCCGAGAGGAGGACGAGATGGCTTAAACGGGAGAGCCACAGAGTAACGCCCACATGAGTCGCGGGAGTGAGACTCGAGAAAGTGACGTTCACAAAACTGATCCTCAGGATCCACTTCCGGAGGGCGAGGAGTTTCTTCCGTCTCCCAAAAGAGGCGCAAGTTGCGCTCGAGGGTCGAGGAGCAGGCGAAGAGAGACACAGGAGGGTCGGAAGACGTTACTAAAGAGCGAGTTGGGCCCAGGACTATCCAGCCGAACATGGTGTTGATTGCCGTAGGGTTGTGTCCACGGACCTGCTCACCGGCTCTATTAAGAATCTCTGGATAGAGGTCGGCGCCAAGTAGAAAGTCTACTTGATCAGGCATGTGAAAACGATCATCAGCAAGATACATGCCACGGAAGCGTTCGAACACTTCGCGTGCGACTTGAGAAGTCGGGAGGTGACTGGTGATGGTCGGTAAAACCAGAGCCTCAACATGGAGAGTACGGTTGGGAGAGAGGCGGGAAGCGATAGTGCAGCGCACGTTGCCGCGAGCAGAGGCGGCAGCAAGACCTATGCCTGACAGATCGGAGCGGCAGGGCTGCATCTTCAGGCCTAGCTTCCTCACCAACGACTGAGAGATGGTGGAGACCTGAGAGCCAGGGTCCACCACCGCGCGAAAGGGTTGAAGGTGACCAAGAGAATCCCGAATGAGCGCGCGCACGGTACCCAGCAACACTGTGGGTTGGACTATCTCGGGTATCGCGATAGTGGCACGAGAGTACTCGGTTCGAAGAACCGGCACTGGGAGGTGAAGAGCTGACGTCAAGAGATGATGATTGGACGTCCCGAGAGAGAGGGGCATTGCCCGGAGAGTTGCCGTGGGGTACAGCAACGGTTGTCGAATGCAACATGGAGTGGTGACGATTGCTGCCACAAGTATTGCAGACACTCTTCGAAGTGCATTGATTTTTCAAGTGCGAGCCTAAGCAATTGAAGCATCGCTGCAGGTGTCGCAACGTGCGGTACTTGTCATCAAGAGATTGTTTGCGAAAGACCTCGCATTGATAGAGGGTGTGAGGTGCTTTGCAAACAGGGCAAGAATGTTGCTTAATACTAGGTCGCGTGGTGTCAGAGGGCACGCGCCAGGAGGCAGAGGGGGGAGCGGTTTCTTGAGCCGCGAGAAGAGAATTAATCCTTGAGGAGATTTGACACAACTAGTCGGTTGTTTGCCTACCGCGCACAACTCAAGAGTACGAGACTGCTCTTCAATGAAGCAATAACGGAGCTGTACGTCGGTGTCGTGTGCGAGGAGTGTTTACTCTCGAAAGCTTTACGAGTCGACGGGTCAAGGTTGGCCAACGTGAGCGAGAGTAACAAGAATCACCCAAGTCGGGTAATTCTAAGGATTTCAGAGCATCGACAGAATTCCTGTGTACTGCGAGGAAACTTTGCAAACCTGCGTGAGATGCGGATTTCAAAGGTGTGAAATCTAAAATCCTTTGAACGTACAGACTGGCTAACAACCGACTGTTCTGATATCGAGATACCAAGCTTGAAAAGCGAGCGGATAGCCTTCGTTGGAGATTTGACAACCAGATATTGTAGCTAGTGCAGCATCAGATAAAGAGGTTATCAAATAATGAAATTTCTGAACATTGTGGAGAGATACAGTTTCGGCAATTAGAGATTAAAAAGTGAATAGAATTCTGGCCAACGAGAAATATCTCCTGAGAACGTAGGAAGATCAATGGTAGGCAACGTGATTGAAGATTTGGCTATCGTCGTTTGAGCCACAGCTGCAGCTGCAGTTATGGACTGGCTTTGATCGAGTTTTTTGGCGGCAAGAAACCTAGATTGAGCTGCATACAACACTGTTTCGAAAGAGTCGTATACCTTATCCACCTCAATGGGCTTAGCAGGCGCAGTAACTTGGGCATTTAAGTCAGCGATTGCCAATTGAATTTCTTGAAATTCGATTTCAATGTAGACAAATCTTCGAACCGAGGTCTGACCGAGTCAACCTCTTCAGGTTTGAGATTTGCGAAAGCATTGTAAGTTCGCTGGACGGAGCAAAAACGAGTTCACGTCTATTACGAGCTTCTTCTGTTCCAACAGAAGTTGTTCAGCCATTGTGAACAAGAAAATACAATAACAACAATTTTACAAGAAAGTAGAGAAAAAACGAGCGAGAAATACGTAAACAATGTTACCCTTGTAACTAGACGTACATCAAAAAGAGGGATCAATGACCTGATGTCATAAACTGAGCGAAAATATTACGTAATAAATCGTAAACACGGACGAGAAAATAGTAATGCGCCGAGGGAGACGGAATGACGTGTCACTACAATGAGAGTGCGCGTGTGATTGCGCGCGACGAGAAGAGATCGAGAAAATTTCACTAAGGACATGATTAGTGACGAGAATATAGCTTGCATAATAAAACTGAATTATGCAAAGCATACAACAAACAAGAAAAGACAGATCGATACAATTTAATTAGAATTCCCGTGATTATCACGGACAAACGAGAGAACAATGGTTCACACGCCAGAGAGAGCGAATGTGAACCATAATGCGTACATCATAACGAGAAATGAACATGGGGCGTCTAAGCCGGAATGAACAGGATAGCACAGTGCAAACGAGAAGGATTACCAAAAGATGATTGAAACTGATAATATCTCGGCCCGGAGGACCAAAACATGATGGGGCCGTGGCCTTGAGAAAATGGTATTTGTGGACTGTATAATTGATTTAGCAACTGAACTTACCCTAAGATGTAATGCGGGTGTGAAATGAAGTTCAGAGCAGGGTAAGCGTGGTGACGTAGTTGGTGAGCACACCACGTAACAGATAGGAAAGAATTAAAGAGCTCGAGCTTGGAAGGAATAGAATGAAGTAAGAAAATGTGCCTGGAAGGCATCGAACCCAAGACTGCAGTATGAACTGGATGGCGAACGAACTGTGAGCTTGAGTGTGGACTGGAAGTCGGGCGAACTTTAGAACGGAGATGAACTGGTGCACTGTACACTTCGCACTGAATATGACTGAGAAGCGAAGATTGAATTGCTCTCGGAGCAGCCAAGAGCACAGACTTCACCCTGTGAAGGTAGACGGGCAACTGACTCGCGAGGTCTAATCGCGAGAGAAGAGATGACAGAAAAAACTAGTCAAGAAGAGGGGAAAAGAGGGGTAACCAGGGTGAATCAGATCACAACGAGAAATACAAGAGATGATACGCGAAAATATAAACAAACCTAGAAACTATACTATTCTAAACAAGAACATCGGCGTGAACAGAAAGAAAGAAAAAACAACATTCCGGATTTTTTTCTCCAGTGTAGTAGAATGGAATCTTCGCTTCGCTCGCTACGCTCATCCAAAAAGGCAGTCAAATCTGTCCTATACACACGTTATTAACATTGTACGAAACAGACAAAAAATTATACAGTTTAAAATTGGTGGCCGCGTAGCTCAGTTGGTAAGAGCAAAGCCCGGTAAGCTAAGGTCCCGGGTTCGATCCCAGGTGTAGTCACTTTTTAAATTTCTGTCTAAAGTATTCACATATATATTGTTAACTGAGTTTCCTTGTCTTGTACTCGTTATTAGCAGTGACACACTTTACAATACGTGAGACTGTGTCTGGAAGAGGGATCCTCATTTATCACTCCCTGCATGAGTAGCTGTGACAATTGGCTGGAGTATTCTCCTTCAAAGAGATACATTACTTCTGCCTCGTATAGACGTGTAATATCGCTTTAGTGCTGTGGTAATTACATTATCTAGGCCGTACATGATGTTATGTGAGGGTATGCTAGACGAACTGAAATATCCAATATGACTATGAGACGTCTTCTGTGTAAGTGGTTATTAGTGCACGTGCACTTGATAGTGCGCTATGCGCTACGTAAGGTCATAACTAAATCTTAAACCGAGGTCGTAGGTTATTTGCTAATATGTATTATGTATTTCTTTATTGTTTAGAGGGAGAATTGCAACTTTGTTTGGTCATGTTTAATGGCAAAGCGGGATCTTATCATGAACGTCAGTCGTCAATCAAACATTTTTGTCATTTTTAAAATTTGAGGTAGTCCATTGATCACGGTTTAATTTCAATTTACAATGTAGGATTTAAATTAAAAAAATTAACCAAATAAATTATTTTTTCCACACAATGATCTTTTTTGAAAAGGACAACGGCAAAGACAGTCTCACGTCATCATATTATTCCTTGTTCAAACATCACTCGTTTGTAAATCGTAATAAAACCTGCGTTAAATGAGAAAAGAAATACACATTTCAATGAATTCATTTGAATATAATAACAGCAGAGCAGCGAAAATAACAGTGTTCAATTCAGGGAAAGAACAGACTGCAGGGTAAAGTCAAGATACAGATGCGAAGATAGAACGAAATAAGTGAAATTCTCACAAGTTGAAAAATAAACATAAGGAGCTCTTGTTATAAAAATATGTTTTAAATTCCATCATAAGGTAAAACTCTTGCATATTTTTACAAAACAATACAATATCAGCGCTGGGAGGGGGAGGAGGGGAAGGAGGGGAAGGATCGCCGTCTGGTTGGTTGTTTCACAATTATTAACATCCCTTCTGGGCCAATTGAAGAGTTTGCCCAGTGAACCAAATGTTGAGCTGAGAAACGAGACACAACACATCTTAGGACGTGTTGTTGTTATATTCCCGCGTAAAACAACATTGTCTTCTTGCCCTGATTGAAATTAACTAGCTTGTTTATTTACTTTCAAAACAATATATTTGAAAGTGTATTTCGATTTGCAAAGGTAGGCCTATATACTTATATGGATTTTAAAGTTGTTTTCAAAATTAAAAAAAAAACAAAACTATATCTTCTAAGATTCGTTTGTGACACTTTTCATAATAAGCATGCCCTTTTAAAATTTTCACACAAACTTCGTCGGTAATTTTCAAATGTTTTCAACATTTCTTTACCTAAAATTCCCGTTATACATGTACTTGGTAAAAGTTGTATCAAATGCGACTTACTGGACGCAGGGACCCGGCACCTCCACCAAACCTCACAAACTTTTCTTACAACTAGGAAAACGCTAAAGTCCCGCCGCGTTGATGGATGAGCTTTTTAAAGTTTTTAGTTTGCGTGGGATATCTTTACTTTTGCAAGTGCTTTGTTTTGTTGCCTACGCATTATAGGTGATTGTTGTCAAGTTTCCATTGTTTCTTGTCAATTGGTATTATTTACCGTAAAAAACTTATATTAAAAGCTTTTTTTCTTTTGATTCTGTCTAACTTTTTCAATTTTTTTCTTTCAAAATGTACTACATTACCATAACCTTAATGTCCATGTATAATATGAACGTTAAAGGCCCACCCGTTCGGTCAGAATTGGCCCAAATGGCACGAAAATATCGCACTAAAAGTCAAAAAACTTGTATTTAAAGCTTTATTTCTATAGATTCTGACTAACTTTTCCAACTTTTTCTTTCAGAAAGCAAAACATCACCATTACCTTAATGTACATGTGAAATATGAACGTTGTAGCCTCACCCGTTTGGTCAGAATTGACCCAAATGGCACGAAAATATCGCACAAAAAGTCAAAAAACTTATATTAATAGCTTTATTTCTATAGATTCTGGCTAACTTTTTCAACTTTTTCTTTCAGAAAGCAATACATGACCATTACTTTAATGTCCATGTGAAATATGAACGTTGTAGCCCTACCCGTTTGGTCAGAATCGGCCCAAATGTCACGAAAATATCGCACTAAAAATCGAAAAAAATCGTAAAAGTGCGATGAGAAATATTTCTTCGATTGTACCCAAAAACGTGGCACGTCTAAGTTCAGAGATTTCGAAGGTCCCCTTCAATTTTCATCAAGATCGCATATGCCGTTTGCCCGGAATCGTGCGAACAAAAGACAAAAAAAAAAAAAAAAAAAAACAAAAAAACAACCGAGCTAAATTTTTTGGGGGGTCAGTGAAATTGAAGTCTTCGCTTCACTCATCCAATGAGTCATTTTAGGTTTATAATAACAATTTACAAGTAACAATAGAAACTTGACAACAATCACCAACAATGCCTTCAAAAGGCACTTGATAAGTGAATAGATCCCTCGCAAACTAAAAACTTACAAAAAAGCTCATCCATCAACGCGACGGGACTAGCGTTTTCCTTGTATTAAAATACATTGCACCATCACCTGTAACATCGATACAGGGACCAGGCGCCTCCACCAAAACTCACAAACTTATCTTACAATGAATTGCAACATTACCTATTAATCGACCCAGAGACCCGGCACCTCCACCAAAACTCACAAACATATCTTACAATCCATTGCACCATCACCTGTTACATCGATACCATTGCGAAAAATTGTTTGCAATGTTTTGTTATACAATACCGCTTCGCTAACGCTTTTTCCTGTCGCGTTGATGGATGAGCTTTTATGGTTAGTAAAATGGTAAAAGTACGATATTCACGAGAAATATTTCTTCGGTTGTACCCAAAAACTTGACAGATCTAAATTTAGTGATTTCGATCTCCTGAAAATTTCATCAAGATCGCTCATGCTGTTAGCCCGGTACATAGCGAAGTGAGAGAGTGAAAAAAAAGTCAAACAAAAAACAAAAACCAAAATAAAAAACACAAAAATACACCCGAGCTATTTTTCGAGTAATCGCTTCGCTCATCCAAAAACCGTTAGTATCCTCTCTTGTTCCTCTACCATTGTTCCAACTGTAAGGTGTAGTGTGCGACATGGCTGAACGCGTCTTAGAAGTGCGAATCTTGCGAGTTCCTCTAAGACATCTGTGCGAAGTAACGCCGTAGTTTCACTCGTCCAGAATCTCATAAGTAGCAATGGGTGTGGCTCTAGACGGGATGGAATGGACGGAATTTATATTAACTGACCAGTTTGCAATAAGCCCCCCCCCCTTCCCTGGCCGCCCCAGGAACATTCCAGACTAGTAATGACAGACCGGCCGTATTAGCTTCCTCCTCGGGAAGAATAATATAGTCTGGAATCCCTTCCGGAGCTATTACAGCCGAGAGCTTAGGTTGACGACAATATCCGAAGTTAAAATCAAAAACGGGGTTTTT
>JAMZAV010014550.1:0-14305 GCA_024449915.1 Sweltsa coloradensis
AAATGGGGCCTACCTACTCTGGCAAGATCCCTTGGGTTTTAAAAATTTTCCCTGCTCACATCCCTTTGGTTTTTGGAATTTAAAAAGGGTTAACTTTAGCAAAAAAATTTTCGTGTTTTCTACTGCCCGCTGCTGGCTGGCGCCTCCCAAATCTCACGTATTTGTTATATAAAAAAATTTAAATTTAAATAAGTAAGTAGTTTTATTACAGTAAATTTATTTTTTTAACCCCAGCCCCATTACGGTGCCCAATCTATCCCCCGAGGAAAAAACATTTTACTAATCTAAAATGTCCAGGAAAATTTTTTTTCCCATTTTTTCAAAATACTATTTTCTATTTTTTGTATTAAAAAAAATTTACTTTTCAAAAACTGAAGTTTGGGGTTGGCTGGGGTCTATGAATACTCAAACATCTGTTTGATTAGCAATGCAGTGTTTTGGATTTTTTAACAGATGTCGGGGAAGTGGGCCCCGGGAGCCCCCGTCCGGGGTCCCGTGAACGGGGCCCCCCTCTGGTTCCCGGGCAGGGGGTTTCATTTCGGCTGAAAGGACTTCCCCCAGCTTTTACGATAAAATTGTGCATCACTGCACATGCGGGAAAATCCCCTTGCCCCCCGTTCCCAAGCGAAACCTCCAAAGCTTTTTTAAAGAAAACTCCCCCAACCTTTTTTCCCCACTGCCCAAAAAAACTTTTTCCCCCCCGATGATGCAGCGACCGCGGGCTCGGGGTGGAAATTAAATTTCCCTTTTTCTTGGGGGGAAAGGGCTCTTTGAATGGGGGTATAAATGAAAATAGGATCCTATGCTTTGCTTTACCTTTATCCCCAAATAAAAAACCACCCCCTTGGGGGGAAACGTTTCCCCTGCGGAAATAAATGATTAGCCCAATGCCCCAAAATCGTTTACCGAACCTGGACCCCAACAAAAATGTCTATAAAACTTGCCAGTGGGGATCGCACCCCCTTGGAGAAAAAATTAGAATAAAATAGTTTTTGATTAATATATTGATGTGCAGTTGCTGGGGTACCGGGGGTACGTATCGGGCGCCATCGTTCCCCGGCTACCGGGCCGAAAACGGGGACGACGAAAACATTTTTAAAAAAACCCCTTCCCCCCAACAGATTCAAAAATAAAAGCCAGTGGGGACTCTAATTACACAGAAACCAAGTTAAGAAAGTTACGGGGGCATTCTTTTCACTATAACATGGGGGGTAGAATAGGGATTTTAAAAAACGCAACCAATGATCCCGGGCATGCCCCGCCCCCCCAAAACCATAAAAAACCACCACCGTTTTCAAATTCTGTTACCACCCTTTTTTTGCTTTACTGAAAGCTTGGCCTAGAAAACGAAGGGGGATTTTTGGGGAGCCACGAATATGCTTTCTAGAAAACCCATTTTCCTTCCCGTCATAATTGCCATTTTTTTGCGCCCCCAAATTTCATTTAAAACCGACAATAGGCCCCAGGCTGAAATTTTGTAACAGAGAATAAAAACACAGGAAAAAGGGCCTAGGGCCTAGATGAAAAAAAAATAAAATGCTTTCCCACTTTCCTTTTTTGTGGGATTCCACCTTGAAGCAAGCCTCTCTTTTTTTTTCACAAACCCCTAGGTCCCCTTCCCACGTGACTTCCCACCTGGGAAAGTTTCTATTCTTTTTTAAAGGGAAATTAAGTGGCTATCACCATTAATCTTCGCCTTCTGGCTAAACAAAGACCCAATTTACCTTTTTCCCCTAGGGGGAACAGATTGGAAAATTTAAATTTTGGTCACAAAAAACAAAAACATAAATTCTTCTTCCTTTTTTCTTTCAAAAGAAAAAAAAAAAAAAAAAACGGAGATAAAACGCCCAGGGAATAAAAAAACAAAGAAATTTTTGTTTTTTTTAAAAAATTTTAAAAAAAAACTCTAGCTCCCGCCATCTCGTGGGTTTTGAAAAGCTGCATTGGTGCTTTGTACTTTGGGGTGGGCCCGGGGTTGAGCGGCCTTTAAAAACATAAATTTTTTTGGCGCCACTAGTCTTTTATTTTTTTCCGCCCTTTTCAAAGGTTTTGACAGCGACTTTTAAAAAGAAAATCCGTTAAGGGAAAGGGAGTGGAAAGCCCTGATAAGCAGGCTTCGAATAGTTGGGGGTTTACAAAACACTAAGTTAGGGGAGGTGTAAGCAGGCAAGGGACAGAGCAGGCAAGTTTTTTTGCAGGGGAGCCGTCCCAAAAACGATTAAAAATTACCCTGAAAACTGAAGTGCCGACGCCGACGTCAGAAAAATATTAAAGGGCGCTTCAAAGGGTTTGGTAATATTTTGCCGGGTTTTGATAATAAAATTTGATGAACGAGTTAAAGGTGTATTTTATGATTTGATTGTTTTTTAATTTTAATAAGAAAAGAAAATGATGATTTTATAGCAAAAAAAATTTTTGTTTTGTGAAAGGCTATAAAAAAAAATTTTAAAAATATTTTCCGGAATATGGGGTGATTTTTTTTTATTGTTTTGGGTAAAGACGCCCTCAACCCTAAGGTCTAATGCCCCCACTCTAACCAAAAGGGGGGGGGAGGGGGGGGAGGGCCCCTGTGGTCAGAACCCGCCAACGGTGAGGGGAAAGGGGGGGTTCTCAAAGTCGGGGGGGCCCCTTTTCTTTTTTCCCGTTTTTGGTGTAAATTTTCGTCCCAAAAGCGTTCCCAAGGGGTCGTCAAGGGAAGGGGACAAGGGCCCCGGCGCGATTTTCCCGGGGGCTTGCCCCCTCGATTTTTTGGGGGAAAAATATTCTACACTTATACAGTGATGTTTTTCGAAAGGGGGACTTTTTTTTTTTGAATGCCTTGTACGATTAGCAAGCCAGGGTCCCGGGCAAAATTTTTACCCCCCGGGCCCAGAAAGGGGGCCAGGACGACGACGACGAAAGTGGAAAAACCCAGGGGGGCTTAACCGGTTGGTCATAAAGGGGCCCCCCTGTGAAAGAAGGGGAAAAAGAAGAGTGAATGCAGGTAAAGTTTGATGATTAGATTGTTTTTTAAAGGGATAAAAACCCAAAAAAAATTGAGATGAAGAAAGTAATAGCCAAAAAAAAAGTTATGTATGTAAATTAAAATAAAAAAAAGAAACAAAAGTGAAAATGTGAATTAAATTTTGTTTAAAAAGATTACAAAGGATGGGGAAAAAAAAAGAAAGTTTGTCGCCCTTATCAAAGTTTGAAAATTCTTTTATATGATTTTGGGAGAGATCAAATTGCGTGCGGCCCAAAGGGATCATATTTGGCACAAAAAATTTTGCTAGGGATAAAGATGCACGGGTTTAAAAGGGACACACATGGGGCAATTTTGGGGAAAAACCTTTTTTCTGGGTTTTAAAAAGATAAACCGTGTGTTAGGCGTGTATGGCCTAAACGAATTCTAGACATTACCAAACCCTTTCTCGTGAGAGTCGAGACGTAGGGGGACGAAAATTTTGTTAGGGCAATGTGGGCTCACACTATGCAATTTGTTATTTTGCAACACATCCCACGATGCTTTTTCGCAAATCCAACAATTTTGCTTGTATCCACTCTTTTACTCTGGAACGGGAATGATTTAAATCAACCCCTCGCGAAGCTGGGAAGCTTCCTTGCAGCCCGATCAGCGTGTTTTATTTCCCTTATGCCCACGTGTCCAGGTATCCGCAAAACTCTATTTTTTATATCCCTTAGAGGTTAGTTTTTTTAATTTGAATTTTGGTGTCCCTTGGGACCAAATGTGACTAGATACATGGGGTTTTTTTAGCTTAAAGTGGAAAATTTAAACTATTTTAACACAAAAAGGGATTCTCCCCAACGACAGCGTAGGGAAAGTATTTTTAAAAGCTTCACGGGTGGCGAATAACTCTGCATGAAAAACTGAAAAACCGTCGCTTACCGAAACGTTTTTAGTTTTTAAAGGGGGAGCAATAAAAAGGGACTTCCAAATTTTTTTTTGTTTCCCAAATTTTTGGAAACCACTGTGAATTTCCCCAAAATAAACCTTTTTATGTTCAGGCAAAACTTTCTAAAAATTAATTTTTAAAACACTATCGCAAGTTTGAGTTTTTTATCAAAAAAGACCAAAGGGCCCAAATAAATTTTAAACGGGGTCTTTGGTTTAAACCCGGGGGGGTTTTTTGCAATACAAAATTAAAAACTTTTGGGAGATGAAATTTTTTATAAGATTAAACAAAAGTTTACATCTTAATCCCCTTTGGGAAAAGATGCCTTGGGGTTTGTTACAAAGTTTTCTGGGCAATGTCGTGTTAAAAAAATTCCGATTTTCTGGATGGGTTTGGCAAAGCTTTTTTAATTTTTATTACAAAACGTACCCCTCAAGAGGGTTTTTTCCGTTTCCCGCTAAGGGGGGACCCACCTGACCCCGGCCCTACAATGATACCCGGGGGGGTTGTTGAAATGTCCAAGAGCAAAACCGAAGGGCCACAAAAGGTGGGACAGTGTCTAGAAGTTTAAAAGGGTTTTTGGTTTTTTTGAAGAGTATCGAAAAAACCATATCCATCTTGGAGCAAACTAGAGATCCCTAAATTCTCAACATTGGGGGAAGTCCTTCTGCACCCCACGATGTATTATTGAGAACTTTCAATAGGTTGATTTCAACATGCTTTTTTGCGTAACTCAACAACGGGGTTTTTTCCAATTTAGTTTTTTTGTCAAACACCATCCCGAGAAGAGGGACATTTGTTTTGAAAAGAAGTTCAAATTTGTTAAACGATAGGGGGGGTCTTTTTGGATTCCTTGAAACGCAAAAGTGGGATGAGTTTTTTCGGGAGAGAATGTTTCCCCCCGTTTTGAGCCCATTCACTTATTTTTTTCAATCCAATTTGCACGTGTCTTGACTGTTGAAAAATTTACCGATCGTAAAGTTTCCCAGGTCATCTACAAATAGGCACGACATTGGGCCCTTTTTGGGATAAAATTTCACCACACTGTTTATTCCAATAGAAAACAGGATCCCGACAAGACCGAGCCTTGGGTACACCTTTTCCTGAAAGGGTCGACAAAACATTTTTAACACGCACTTTAATTCTATTTTTTTAAAAAGTTTTCTAAAATTTTTGGGCATGTCCCTCGAAAAACCCCCACTCGTAAATCTGTTGAAGAATATTATATCCCATTTGTTCGTTGCTTTTTCAATGTCAAAAAGCAACCAAAAACATGTTGTTTTCAAAAAACCCCTTTTTTAAATAAACGTCTCTAATCGAACCAAGGGGTCGATGGTGCAACGACTTTTGACGAAATCACATGGACGTTTCGCCAATAAATGCGTGTCTCCACATCCACATTAGCGTTTGTTGATCACTTTTGGGGAAAAATTTTTGCAAAAGCAATTGTCAGAAAAATAGGGCGATATAAGTCGGCATCACTTATTTTTGGGGGTTTGAAAGGGATTAAGATGGCACTACCCCAAACATCGGAAATATGCAGACAACCAAAAATATTAAAATAAAATAACTTCCAATGGGATCATCAGGCACAAACGTCGTTGTGTTTTTGGCTTCTCCCACAGATGGCGACTAATAGTTTAAACCCCATAGGACCCCCCAAAAAAGAGAACGCTCTGTTGTTGGCTATCGTTGTCAGAGAAAATTTAAGTTTTTCGAGCTTCTGTAACTTTTTGTGTGCTAGAAATTCTGCCATCAATCGTGCATTACTGCTTACCGATGCAAAATGTTTACCCAGTACTGAACCCAATCTGTGGATTTTAAAACTAATTCCCCCCTCCTTGATAGCGGGTAGGGTTTTTATCTGACGTCCCTAATTGTTTTAAAATCCTTTTCCACCCCATCGTGGAAGGGGTGCTGAAATTTATAAAAGATACATACTCTTGCCATGATGCCCTTACTATGTTTGAAAAATCGTCTCGTTTTCGCTCTCTCGTGTTTAAAATTGTTTAAAAATTTAAAATGTAGAAATTATTTAATTTTTTAAAAGTGCTTTCTTTCCCTTGATCCCCAAATGCAAAAATTTTTGTTCACAGGGACGACCGACGACGTTTTCCCCACTAGTCAGTGGTAACTGGATATGCTGATAAAATTTAAACTCCTTATTGACAAGCCTTTGGGGTTCACGAAACAGAAAAGTCCACCTTGAGAAAAAGAGACTTCCCTATTTCCCTGGAATTTTCCCCAATCAGCTTGCGCAAGTCCCATCATGACCTGATTGGGGGCTATTGTAGTTTAATACATTCACCTAAATTGGGAAAAATGATCACTTCCATGAAAATCATCAAGCCTTTTACTCGAGATCAAGCGATAGCAATGGTGTACACAGACTAAATTAGGGGCTGAAAAAGTCCAATGTGACGTGAAATGAGTCATCGGGCCCGTGTTCAAAAATGAAACATCTTGTGTTGTAGAAAATCTGCTAAAAACACAACCCCGTTGAAAAAACTATGATCCCATCATAGGTGACTTTAAAAAATACCCCCCAAGTTTACGGGTCCTTAAGGATCCGACAATGCCCCCTTTCGCTCTGCTAATGATTAATGGTGGGGGAAGTAAAACGCTAATGTGGTTACTTTTTGGAATGAAAGCTGTAACGGCGACGGCCTGAAGGCGAGCAATGGAATTGAGTGGCATACACGAGTCATGCACCAGATGGCAACACCCCCCTGTCACGTTCCCCCCTATAAAATCCTTCGGAGATTTTAAAACCCTTAACCGTGGGTTTATCAGTTTTTTGAAAAAAGTTTCTTGTAATAAAAAAGATAAAGGGGTTTTGTGTTTTTAAAGAGCTGTAGCTCTTCAAATTTTTGATAGAACCCTACAATTCCACATATTAGGTAGCCTTTTAAGTTTATGGTTGTAGTATCTTAAATACAGCTGTTTTTTTTTAAATTTTTCACCTTTGGGGGTTTTTTTTAAAATATAAAAAGGGATTCTCATCCTTTAAACCCGACCCCTCCAACATGTCATCATAAGGGGACACGTGGAGGGGCTTTTTTTTGGGTTGGGGGGAATTTTTTAAAATCCTCTTTAATTTGGACCCACTAAAACCTCAAATGGTTTTTCTGTGTTTTTGACTTTTTTTGGTGTTTTAGGTAAATTTACTTCAACTTGAACTAAACTTGCTGTTGACCTGCTGTTGATTAAATTTACCTAATTTTCCACTCGGAATTGAGATCGGAGGGAAATTAGCTCTGAAAGATTTTTTTCCCTGCTCCTTTTGTTGCTTTGTTTGTTCTTTTAATTGATCTTGTAGTGATTTCGTATCACAAGCAATGCTTCAATATTTTTTCCTTTAGCTTTGCTTTCTCCAAACCAAGGTGATGTCTTCAAACAGGGGGGTAGCCGCATAGTTTGGGGGATTTATAGGTTTTGGGGTTTAGAAAATTTTCGTGTTGTTTCCTGATTTTTGAAATTTAGGGCCCTTCTATTGATTTACAGCTTCGCAAATGAAAAATGGAAGATTAGATGGTTGGAAATTTGTCTATACCTTTTCCTTCCTCATGAAATTAAGTTTTTCCCGCCATTATTTACAAATCTTCTCTTCCGTCCATCTAGGACATCACGGGAAGAAAAAGCTTGGACCACTACAATTGACACACTTTTTTTGGGTTTCACACTGCACTTTACCCCAGATTTGAAACCGCAAATTTCTCAAATGGTTCAGGGCTTTCAGACATTCTTGGTTGTCCAAAACTTTGCAGGTGAAAATCTCATGGGTTTGGTATATAGGTTTTTGACTCTAAAAAGTGGGGTTTCCCCCTAAACCTTTTCAGGAATCCTTATGTTGAAGGGGAGGATTTTGTGCCCGTTGGAATTCCCCCTCCATCAACCGGGTTTATTTATACAAGTCAAAGACCCTTGGGTTGGAGGTTTTTTCCCCTTTTAATTTTCCTCATTGGTAACAATTTTAGATCAAACAACTAAAATTCCCCTTTAAAAAATTTTTAAGTTGTTTTATGCGGCTTAACTTCGATTTCAAATAGGGGATCAATTTGGTGGTTTTAAGTAAAAGTTTGACGCTTTTCATTAGCATCTCAAACCCAAAACAATCCATTTGAGTTTCCGTACTGATTTTTGTACCTGCTACTCCTTGAATCGCTTTTTCAATTGCAACTGGATATTTTAAAAAAAGTTGTGTTCTCTTTTAAGGGTTTTTTTGTCAAAATTCTTGGTAATTTTGTACTAGGTTTTGTTTTTGACCATGTGTCAAATGTTATTTTCCCGGGTTTAAATAAAAACCTAGGTCTTTTCTTTTATGGAAAATTTTGTTTTGGGGATGGGAAATGGGGTGATTGGGGTGATTAAAATTTTCCATAGAGAAAAGGGGGCAAACCCACAAAATTTCCCGGAAAAAAACCAACTACCCACGTTTTTTTCTAACCCCATAGGGCCTTGTAAAAATTAAAAATTTTTTTTTTTATCAGGTGGTAGTAGGAAGAGCCAAATTTTTTGTCGGGCCAAAAACAAGACGCAATAGTCTTTTTCCAGTGTGGTCGGCTCCCGACCCTTCTTTTCCCATGCTTCCACATTGGTACATACAACCTACCATCTTTCCGGGCTGCCAATGTGCAAAATAATGGTACAAAAAGTTGCATAGGATTGGGCCCATGGGCTATTTTTAATTTGGCCCCGCTTTATCATAGACGGGGGATTCAGAACGGGGGGGCCCGGAATAGGGCGCGTCAACCGGTTTGGATATTTGCCCGCCTTTCACTTTGAGTAAATAAATAGTATTTTTATTAGTATTTGGGATAAATAAATAAAAAATAAAAAGTATTGAGAGTCAACCCACTCAGTTTTAAAACTTATTTGCAGTGGGGGAAAGCAAACAAAAATTACAACCTGTGTCACGTGTTGTTGGGTGGATAATTGCTGCTTTTGAAAGTTTGTCGTTACTTTAACAAAACTTTTCGTTTAACAAAACCCTGTTTCTTAGTTTCATTGAGATGCCCAATTAAATACGACATTAGAAACCAGGGCGATTCAACTAGTCAGGTCATATTGCGCAGGATGTTTTATGTTTTTTTGAGTTTATGGTGTGTTTAATAACTAGGAAAACGCTAAAGTCCCGTCGCGTTGATGGATGAGCTTTTTTGTAAGTTTTTAATTTGCGAGGGATCTTTTTACTTATCAAGTGCTTTTTTTAAAGCATTGTAGGTGACTTTGTCAAGGTTTTTTTGTTATTTTTAATTGTGAATTAAATATATCAAAAAACTTTAAAAATTTTTAAAATTTTTTTTATATGGTTTTTTGGATAATGTTTTCAAAATTTTTCTTTCAAAAAGCAAAAAAATCACTATAAAACCTTAATGTCCATGGAAATATGAAAGTTTAGCCCCACCCGTTTGGTTAAATTCGGCACAAATGTCACGAAAATATCGACTTAAAAACGAAAAAAAAAATAAAAATCGATATTTATGAGAAAAAAATTTTTTCGATTGAACCAAAACGTGGCACGTCTAAATTTAGAGATTTCAAAGGTCCCCTCAAAATTTTATCAAAATCGCATAGCCGTTTTTCCCGAGTGTGCAACAAACAGCAGAAAAACAAAAAAAAAAAAAGAACATAAAAACATTGGGGCTAAATTTTTTCAGGGGGGGTGAAATTTAAAATTTCGCTTCGCTCGTACGCTCATCCAATTATTTGTTTTTTTTGTTTTAAAGGAAAACGAATGCGCGTATTTTAAAAAAAAAATTATTTTCCAAATTTTTCTAGTTCTAAAAAAAAAATAATTTACCTTTGAAGTTTGTTTGTTTAAAAAAAGTTTAAAATCGATCCGTTTTAAACTTTTCTCGTCGTGAAAATTTGGCAAATTCTAATAATCTCTTAATGTGTCTTTTTAATAATACAAAAAAGCAAATGGGGGGTTTCCAGCTTTTCTTTCGGAGATTTTTCGAAAAAAAAAATCAATAAACCCCCATCCTTTAACATTGCAACGGCAAAACCTACACTTTCCGACCAAAAGGCACTACGTACACGAAACCCCAAGGAAAAAAACTTAATTTTGTTCAATTTGCAGGTAATTAAAAAACCCAAAAAAAAGTATTTTCAAAATACATTTCCAAATGGATTTTTATATTTTTATCCAAAATCAACTTTGTTAAAAACCGGGGCAACATGAAAAGGGTTGGGGAAAGCTGCTGACGCCACTTCGAAACCGCGCTCATTTACCAAAGATTGACCTCCCTTGTAAAGTAGTATAGGGACGAAAAAATTTAAAAAATTGGGTTTGACTCCCCCTCAGTATTACAACACGTAGTTCGAAGTATTAACGTTAAAAAAAAAATCGTAAAAAATATTTTAAAAATTAAACTAAGATAACATATATCACAGAAAAAACGAGCAAATTTATAGTAATTTTTATTGAGGGCCCATCACAAATTCATTACAATTTTTAGTATTATTATTTTAATTGGGGCAATTTTTCCCATATTGAAAGACATCTGTTCTACATATGGCAATTTATTATGTATGTCATGTAGGGCCTTTGTAAGATATTTGGATAAATTTCATATTTAAAAAAACTAAATATTGGGCGCAGTGCGCAGGCTGAAGCCGGGTAAAAGCAAATACTTTGACTACACTATACACCCAAAACTAGATCTATAGCCAAACGTTGAGGGAAGAATGTCCTTCCCAGAAAAACACAAAATGTGATGTACGGGCCGGTGCCCGCTCGGGCTGCTCGTACGGGCCCCGGGCCCGGGGCTGCCCGTACGGGTCCCCGCCTAGGAGTTGTCCCCTCGGCCGTGACGGGGGACCGCACGGGCTACCAGTAGCTGCCCCAGCCATGGGCCCGTGCGTGCCCCGTAGTTTATAAACCGCTTGATGCCCGGCCGGTGCCTCCCGTTAACCGTACACTCTCCCCCTGTCCACGCCCGCACGGTCCCCGGCCGGTCCCCTGCCTATGCCCGTCCATTGACAATATCTAACGTAGCATCCGTAGCGCGATCTGTGAGCTAAATGTAAAACCTAAATAAAAAGTTTGATGATAAAATATCAGTATTATATAGCTATATTGTCTCAAGCTGTGACATCAGTCGATTGCCTGTAGGTGGATATTCAACACATGTAAATTACAAGTTGTTTATAAAATTTCAAGTGTAAGTGTCCGAACTCGACCCCATGCAGCAGCGCGTCTCTCCTCTGAAAGCCAAGCCGTTAACCATTGGCCACGGAAGAACTTGATGCTTGGAGGGAATACCACCTATAGATACACAGCAAATCGACTTGACTGAATTGTAGTAACTAGGAAGTTTCGCAAACGCTTTTTCAGGCGCATTGTTGGATGAGCGTAATTTTTTAAAAAACGTAAAAGCATAAAATTGGGGATTTTCATAAGAAACAATTATTCAATTACGCTAATTATGGGCCCATTATATTAATTCATAAAATTAAGGTTCTGTAAAAAATGATAACAGTCGGATAAAGCATATAGATGTTATAAGTCGAAGAAATTAAAAATAATAAAAAAGTCGTAAAATTTCCATTATCTGAGATATAATTTTCTGATTGCGCTCTTATTTCACACGAATAAATAAATTCATAAAATTAAAGGTTCGTAAAAAAATCATTACAATCGGATAAAGCATGTAGGTGTTATAAGTCGGGGAAAATTTTTTAAAATAGAAAAAATCGTAAAATTGCGATTTTCATAAGAAATAATTTTTCGATTGAGCTCAAAAACGTGGGCAGTTCTAAGTTCAGAGATTTCAAAGGTCTCCAAAATTTATCGTATTGGAGAATGGGTTTAGCCGGAATCGTGCTAACAGTCAGACAAAAATACAGAAAGAAAGAAAACAAACATTCCGGATTTTTTTTCTCCAGTGTAGTGAAATGGAATCTTCGCTTCGCTCGCTACGCTCATCCAATAGTGCGCTTGCTCTATGGCCCATCAGTATCGACTTTTATCTATTTTGGAGGGTGTTTGAATAGTGTTCAATTATTACCAAATGGTATACAGTTTTATTTTTAAATGGGTGCTCTAATTATTATGCTATTCCAAGCCGTTTCTGTTTTGAAGCGCATGTTCGAAATTTTGTTCCTGTAGTTGATATAGGTCGAGGCGGGTACATATGCATAAATAAAGTATATGCTGTCCGATGCGATGCTAAAATGATACGTCCATAAGATAACGGTACTTATTCTTTTGGTTTATGCAACCAAAATTAATGATTTTTATTAGAGATGTTCATATCTTTTGTTTCAGTTGGTAAAAAGTTAAACTATATATACAGTGTTTGCATTTTCTTTAAAAAAAACTGTTTTACAAAAAAAAAATTAAAGCATGCCAAAAGCTATTATATTGTAAGGGAATGATATTACTAGGAAGCTTCGCAATCGCTTTTTTTAAGGCGCGTTGTTGGTTGAGCGTAATTGTTTAAAAAAAAAGAAAAAAGCGTAAAATTGCGATTTTCATAACATATAATTATTCGATTACGTTCAAATTTTACACGAATATATTAATTTATAAAATTAAGGTTCTGTGAAAAAAATTTTTACATTCAGATGAAGCATGTACGTGATAAGTCGAAGAAATAAAAAATAAAAATCTCAAAATTGCAATTATTATGAGAAATAATTTTTTGATTGTGCTCAATTTCACACAAATATATCAAATTCATAAAATTAAGGTTCTGTAAAAAAATCATTACAATCGAATAAAGCCATGAAGGTGTCGAAGAAGTCGAAGAAATTTTCAAAATCGAAAAAAATCGTATAATTGCGATTTTCATAAGAAATAATTTTTCGATTGCGCTAAAAAACGTGGCAGGTCTAAGGGTTCAGAGATTTCAAAAGGGCCCCCACAAAAAATTTTATCACAATTGGAGTATCGGTTTTTGCCGGAATCGTGTTAACAAACAGCCAAAAATACAAAAACCTAAAAAAAAAACTAACATTCCGGATTTTTTCTCCATTTTAGTGAAATGGAATCTTCGCTTCACTCGCTACGCTCATCCAAAAATTTATTGTAGAGGAATACAGCAACGAGTTGTTAAAAAAGAACAGAATTCTTTTGTGTCTTGGTTAGTGTGCAGGGCAGCTAATGGAACAGTTACATTGCATGGGCCCGTCCGGGTAATGCCCGGGGGGAACAAGAAATACATTCACGGGGCATGTACTGGCTACGCCGTTAACGGGCCCGGGCAGCCAAGGGAATGGATGCATGGCCGGGTCCCGTACGGGTAATGCCTGGGCGGAAATAAGAAATACATTCACGGGCTTGCACAGGCTACGGCCGGGTAGCTAACGGCTAGGTCAGCTATATTACCAAAATTTGCCCGGCCCGGGGCCCCGCACGACGCCTGAGCTTAGCACCCCACGCAGCCCGTTTGCCCGCACGCTGCCCAGAGTGCCCGGACCAATACCCGGTGTCTCCCCGCACGCTTGTGTTTGCTGGGTTTGTGTTCGAGTAATTTTAAAAGAAAAGTTATAAAATCGTAACCCGTTATCGATAAGAAGTAACAATAATGATGGGATCAATAAAAAAAGGTAAAAAAAAATCACACCCGGGACTCGAACCGGCGACCATTTTGCTTACAAAACGAGCCGCGCTAACCGTTGGACCAACTACGACCCACAGAGCATAGGTGGTCCATAGCGATCCGTGCGCTTCTTTCAACCCAGCAGATATGCACGCCGACTGAAAGCGAGAGTAAAAATTTTTTTTAGGGCATTAGGACCCCTTTTAATACTTTTAAAGTCTACTGCCAATATTTCTTGATTGTAATTGACGTCTGTACATAGCATGTTTTATGCAATTACTGTGTACTTTGGTATGAAACACTTTCTAGGTGGCAGTTCCTCGACGCATCCACACTCGATCAGAATGAGAAGCAGCCCCTGCCATGTTGCCAAGCCAAATTTCCAGTTGGCCAAACTCTCAAAAAGAAGTTTCCCCAAATATAACATCGTATATTTATTGTTTATTATTACATGAAAGCCAATCATATTGGGAAAGTTTTTAAAGTTTAACGAACTTCACATTATTTTGTCCATTAGCCCATTACCTAATTTAGTGTTAACGTGTTATTTTGATGGGACTTTTCGATTTCCGAGGTTGGCAATACTTCACTAGTCAGTTGCAACTGTACCAATAAAAAATGTAAATAAATAGGTTTTCCTAAAAAGTGTAATTAAAAATAAATTAATACTTCAGTAGTAAATAAACTACAGTTGTAAGATTATCTGATATAAAAATACTAACTAGGCCCTATTTATAAGCTGTTACTGAATAATAATATTATACTCTTGAGTCCGCTGGTACACTCGCTGGAGCCACTTTAAGTTTTTCATGTGCGGACGAAAATTGAGCGTCGGGCGTGTTCAAGCGTCGCGACGCTTTT
>JAMZAV010014551.1:0-15025 GCA_024449915.1 Sweltsa coloradensis
TTAGTAGAGGGGAATAATACACCCCCTATATTTGATTTTAGGAAACCTTTTACTCTGTTACGTCAGTCGAATGAGTTAACAAGTTAACAGCACACACACGAACATATGTAGTTGTTGTCACTTCACCCCAATAACAATTAAATTCATATATTTTTCATATAAACTAGAATTGTGTAGACGTACATAGGGTAAACCAAATTTGTGAAGTTGACTTGATAAATTTGTCATCGATATGTTTCTAGAGAACATTCTGAAAATAATTATTATAATATTCGTAGTTTATACTAGAAAACCATTGACGTATGTACGGTAAGCTCTTCCGCAGCCCACATGAGATGGATCCTGATGATGTGTTGACTTTGTTTTGTAGTTGCTTTTTAGATTAGCTTTTCCAAATAGGTATCATTTCCGTCAAGTTGATTACTCTTTTTCTGATAACCAGAACTTCTGAATACTTATTACGATTAAAACTAACAAAATATCAGTTCAACTAATATTCTCCGTATTAGTGAATACAGTGAACTTCCATCTTTCTCTTTCCCCCACCCCACCAATTACTTCATCTCACCTAAAGTTCAAGTTGAAAATATACAAGCTTGCATGTAGAAGAGTCTTCATAAACTATAAGACATTATTTTCTCTAAAGTTTAGGAAGTTCGAATGAGCTGTTGCGCCGAAGTCAACCTTGTACTTACGATTTACTGAAGAGCAAGTGAAACTTTTCATGGGGGTGGAAGGATTGAGATGGGGAGGGAAATTAACACCAAAGAAGACATGAAATACAAACACGACACGGTTTTCTTCCCTTGTGAAAATGTTGAGTAGTAAGAGGTAAGAGAGAGAGAGAAGAGGGGGGAGTTACACTTCCAAAGAGATTAGAAAGCTACTCGCCGCAAGATATATTTGAAACATAAATGATAATACTTTCCAAAACACTTTTCATTATAATATGTGATGTATAAATTATTATTTTTGGGTACGTTGCGTTTATGTTATTCGCCAAAAAAAGGCTGACAGTTTGCCTACCATCAAGAAACTGAAATTTTGTAATTGGTCTAAATTACAAAGTAATAATTTTTACGCAAAATCGTTGAGTATTAGAAAAATTCTTTTAGACAAAATTTAACATTTGCTATATTTAACTTTGTTCAGTTTTCTTCTAAAAGCTCGATTTGTCCAACATAAATTGCGAAATGTTACATTCAATTTAAGTTTTCACGCACTTAATTGTGAAATTTATCGTTCACCTCGCCTGCTGTGTATCTTTATCATCAGAATAGACGACGAGCGAACAAACTAAACAATAACAATTTCCTCGGCGTTGCAGCTTTGCTAAGAAGCCAAGCGCGTAAGACAAGGGGTAAATTATTGTTGCCTCCAAGTTATTATTACACAAAGTGTCGAGTTTAGATGCCAAATTGTTTTCTACAAAGGCAGTCTCCAGCAAGTCTGTTTAATTTGATGTTTTAAGTTTGTGAAGATGAAGGGTCTTCTTTGTCACAATCTTCACACTTTGAGCAATATTCGCCCGAGATATTTTGTAGGATTTCAAGTAATTAGTGTTGGTTGAGTGTGATGTAGTTTGAGCTTTATTCTAGCGGAGTTAAATAACAATGATCAGAACTACCTCCACTGATTGAAGTTTACGCAATTCAATATAGTTTCCATTTCAATTAACGCAATTTCGAATACTACGGGGATTTAAATTTAAACTTTAGTCTTTGACAGAATGTGTCAATTCATTTTCCTCTAGTCGGTTTAAACATATTTGAAAATTGACAACTCCAATCAAATCAGCAGGTCGTCTGGGAAGTTGCATAATATAGTATTGCGCAGTCACAAAAAGTCACATTTTAAAGATTCCCCATTAAGCTATATTTAATTCATTACTTATTCATTGATAGTCTTGTTTCACATCGAGGCCAAAGTATAATCAACAAAACAAAATATGATATATAAGTATTATTATAATTTTTCGTGCAAGAATAGCTAAAGTTACGACTTGTTAATTTATTACTCAGTTTTCACATTGGTCATCAAGAATATTATACAATGTATGAAATCATAACATCATTATCACCACATGATAGAACCTTTAAATAATGTAATGACCAGGTAATAATTTAGATTTAGGTATCGCATCGGTAGGATTTGTATCGTTGACTTATGTTGAGAGGGGAGGTTTGTCAATCAGACACGAAGGCACCTTTGTTCTGTGGCCATCTCGTCAGTCTCCTAGATGATATTTGTGCGAATAAGCCTTGTCGTGGAGACACGCAAAGGGCTTATGTGCATGATAAGATGACCGCGTCGCATGTGCGTGGGGCTTATGTCGGACCCTGATGAGAGAGACTGACAATGTACAACCTAGCATTCTATTGCGGTGACCTCCATTGAGATGAGTTGTGTTAGAGGCAATTGTACACCTTGCGTCCATAACCCGTAGTGCAACCCGTGGTGCATGTCGTGATGTGTAGAAAAGTTACATCCGTACACAATCTTCTTTGCGTACCGTTGATGTGTATAAGTGCTACACTTAAATATCACTCTTCAAAATAGTGCAAAATACGGTATGAATTTACGTGGCCCTCATATTATTTACTGTGTTTAGATGGTAGTAATGACACATTCTATAATGCAACTGAAATACAATTCAAAAGTTTTAAAATTACCGTCTCGGTGGTCTAGTTGGCTTAGGCGCCTACCTGAAATGTGGGAGACCCGTGTTCGAACCCCGGTCGGACGGATTTTGTAATTCCTGAATTGCATTAAAAAAATATATCAACAATTCCAGCTACGGGAGTGTTTCCCGACTAACCAAATCGAGAAACATTCATAGAGTAACAATAATAATAATTTAATTTGTATAGTGTACACTCAATTAAGCTGACCCTACACTTGGAAAATACTAAAAAATCTTCTATTTCAATATTTAGGATTATTGTTAGTCACCATATGCAATATATGAAAACTTTTTTGTTCTACATGGAAATCAAATCCTTCTCTTATGAGATTTTAAACCACTTTTTATGGTCATTTTTAACGCCCAACGTCTAAAAATGAACGTAGTTCGTAAAGAACATGCACGTTTGGGACGAACCAACGAAACTGCTTCTCCAAAACATCTACTGCAGTGATTCCGATATATTACAACATATCCTAGAGTCCAACAATAGCAAGAAGTGGGGGCGTCAGCTTCGCAGGCCTATACTCAGAGCACGCAATCTTATCACACTGCAGCCTACTCGTCGTCTTTATTAGAGAAATCCTCTATCCCTCTCCTGTCTTACTTGCGTCCGGTTTACTGGCAGATTAATTTCCTTGCTATCACGTGCCGCGCAAAGAGCTTGTCATGTCGCTCTGGCTAGACAATATCCTCTTCTATTCCGAGAATCTTCGTGTCTTCCCCAAAACTAAACCCTGCCTAGAACGTTGCGCTAAATGTGCACGGGGGCAACACGAATAAGACTGAGTAATGGTTTTCCTATTCAATATACCACCTGACCTATAGTGTTATATTATATGATAAAAGGATGTGAACTATGTATACAAAAAACACGTTCACTACGACTGGCAGGTAATTAATATAATTGTATTGATGAATGATGAATCGTATACCTTGTTTTCATTAATTTTGTAGTAGGGTAGGGCTGGTATGGGAATAGAATATGTTTAATTTCATATGCATATTAGGAAGAAACTTCATACATGGATGCTCGAAGGACTTGGTCCCCATCATGCGATGAATCACCCGTAGGAAAATCTTGAAATTGTGTCGAAATTTAGGAATCAGTCTTAGATCGTCCATGAAACGTAACATAATCTAAAAAATTGGTATACCCTTATATAAATCGATTTATCTCAAACTGCTGGCATAGGCTTTTTCGTAGAGCCTTATAGAAATACGGCTTTGTAAGTGCCATTTGAAGGAAATCTGATAGATCTAATCTTCTCAACCATGTGTTCCATATGTTTTCTTTGTAATGTATGTCATGACTGAAAATGTCCACCTTCAATATGTTATACGTATCCATCGTCGATATTTACTTAGTGTGCAGTCCTAATAAATTATCTTAGACAAAACAAAAGAACATCTTGAGAGCGCCGATTTTACTACGCCCACATAGGAAGGAAACTGCCGAAATAATGTAGGTCACAAATAGCAACCACGATCCCGATAAAACAGACAGAGAAGAAAGAAGGAGGCGAGAGACGATTGCCGGAAGTCGGAAGTCACCAACTACGGATGCTGCAAGAGATGCTCTTATCTGGACCAACCAGAGAGGACATGTCTGCTAGTATCGCGCGTTATCAAACGACAAGGAAGTTTCATGGGAACGATGACGGGCTGTGGTTCTCCGACCCTGGACGTCTTATTGCTGCGAGGGAGGCGACGGGCGAGGCGCGCGTCACACGCGGTCACACGCGGTCACACGCGGTCACACGTGGTCACACGCGGTCACACGTGTGCACCGGGTCTCGTTCGCTGACTGTTCACAGTAGAAACACCAGTGTACAAAATAAAAAAAAACAAGTTTGTATTTAAAATCGAAGAAGGTCTGATACTGCAAGTAATCGTTTCGAATTGTATCAAGTGTTAATTGATAAGAGTGCAACCAACTACCACCTTCAAACCTGGAAGGCATCAGGGAACTATTGCACCACGAAGACATTGAGAGTCAGGGAGGTGAGTGAAACATACAGTTATTAAATAAAATACATGTGGTGTCCAACAATTAAACTCCTTATCTTCGTATTAATCGATCAAGAAGGTACGTTCCTCGATTAAATTATTAATGGGAAACATTTTTGTCAATCAATTGATAGTATATATTTTTTAAATCCAAAAATTTAATACAAAAGAAGTACGTTTTAAAATATAGAACCTACACGTGTCCATATTTTAATTTTAGAAAAAATAAAAGTATGATACTATAACGGAATGTATAAAGGTCAGTTAATCAATAATATTAGTAGGGTAGTATATAGTCTACAAATATGAATTCAAATAATGATTCAAAGCACCAAATCGCTACACAAGTTGGCAGTTTTCTCTTTCTATATGTCAGAGTTTGCCGGGATGCTACCAAAATCTCAAAATGTGTGTGAGAGAGAGATAGCGCTATATTGTTGTCCATATTATAATAATTATGAATGAGATAGAGGCGGCATCGTATCGCCCCGGTTTCTCTTTGACCCAACTGATCAGGATGTGCGGATGATACGAGGATGCGTGTGGTGATCTGAGTAGTTGCAATTACCGAGAAAGTGCCATCAGTCATCCGCCGAGCTCTCTCGGTGACATCGCAATCTCACGCGACAGTGACATCTTGCACTCGGCGTGCGTCATGTCAGTGCACTTGCACTCGGTGATAACGTGGGGCGAGAGAGGTAAGTAATACGCACTCACTGATCTTAAACCGCTGGATTGTGAAGACTTGAGATAAGTCCAGCTAGTATGGTCGTCGAACTCAAGAGTTTTATACCCTTTGAATTAATGGGTTGTAGGGCGAGCGAGCACACGTGAGATTAGATTACCGCACGAGTTCAAGTGCAATTTAAAAAGCAATCTTCGTTAGTCATGTAGGCGATTAAAACCAATTGTTCGGTCATTTTTGGAAATATTAAAATGAATATTTGTAAATGTAGATTCTCGATATTTGGTTGTTCGGGAAACACTCCTGTATAGGTGGAATTTATCAAAATTAAAACAATTCTGAAATTTAAAAAATCGGTTTGATCGTGTATGTTGTATGAAATATTTTGACTTTTACTTATTTCACCGTGTTATCACAAAAATATATTTACTGTCTTCTACTAGTGCATATATAGCGTCCATTGATTGCCATTTTGATGTAGGCCTATTTGGAGTGTAATGTGATTCACATTCACAGACGTTCGGACATATTTGTGTTTAATCAAGTGTAACAATCGCAAATAAAATGTTAATATTTTGAGTGTTCGATTTATGTATCTACTGAGTGTTGTGACCGTCATAATTACGTATTAACAGAAACTGTTGTCCATAGCTCAAACAATGTCAAAGTCCACAACCATTCAATTTCAATTAATGGTTTCACCCCTGCACGCGCCTTGCCGAAATGTGCTTACGTCTCAAGACCATTAAAGAGTAATAGACCTCCATATTTCTACGCAACGATTTGTTAAGTTAACACTTTCATTGATAACGCGAGAGTGTTGTGATATTCGATACGGTTAATGAGGAGATTGTTGATTTATATTTAAACCCTGATGACGTGTGCCACGTCAAATATTATATAACGATCTCCGACTTCTAGGAACGAAATATTATACGTAGTGTGCTTGGTGCTTGACGAGGAAAGAGAACAGCACAGAGGAAATGGTGAAGCAGACAACAACACATCATCGTGTGAATAGAATAGGGAACTTGAAGGGGCGAATTAGAGGAAACTGCATGCAATTACAAAACTTGAAGATGTTGCTTCGTGGCTACTGACCCAGAAAGTAACTTTTCAGTAATGTGGTATAATTTGGTTCATAAGATATTTCATGAATATTTTAACTGCTTAGTCTCAAAACCCAAAACCGAACTGTAAACACATTATCGAAATTGGTGCCATTGCGTGAACTACACGCTGTAATTGTTATCAGAATACCGTAGCAAACTGCAAATCCAACTTGAATGTAGCAAGTCACTTTTGTAGCTGATGGTTTCAACTTAAAACTTCACACTTTAACTAATAAGCAATAAAACCCACTTTCCAGAAAAAATATGTCTTAATCATTACATTAGGTCTAAAATTGTACATAAAAAAATATATTACAAAATCAAACGTGACCGCGAAATATTGAAGGCAATCGAATCGAATATTAATAAACCTGCTATGTATTGGCCTTTTAGAATGTTATTGTGCACTAAATTTTAAATGGTTCTTTTTGCATCCATCTATACAAGATTTTATGGAATCGTAATTTGTGGTCTACTAAAATCGTATTCCTAGTCTCGGCAGTTTTTATTTTTTCGTTTTATAATTAGCATCATACTGATCATTACCAATATCCAATACTTTATCAAATCTTTGTATCAACAACAACTACAACAACAACTACCACTTTACCTCAGTTGTTTATAAAACTAACAACGACAGCGACAGTACAAAAAAGGGGGCAGTGAGGGTCACACTCTGGTGTCGGTTATGTCGCAGGTGGACGTAGCGCTAATCACAGGACAATAGACGTCTGAGAAGGTTTGATGACCCTCTCTCTGACCCGAGTCGTTCAAACATCACGTATCAGTCTCGGAGCTGAGACGGCCGTACCTTGCGTGGGAGGGGAATGTACATGCCTTCTCCAGTGTCTCACTTGACATTGACGCCATCTTGGAAATATGGTGACAAGAGCGGGAGCAGATTGATTTATTACGTATTATGCTATTCGAGACAATGATTGAAAACAGTAAAACTCACGGAACTTCTTGCTGTCTTGCAAAATTAACTAGAGAAAAAATGTGGTATCCGTTTTCGAATAATGGGATTAAAGTCGAAGCAATTGATTGTTAACTATGCTTGATCAATGTTTGTATGCCATTTAAAGGGTGATATGTAAACTTTTTTATAATATACAATTCTCCAAATATGGCCAAATGTTGTTTGTTTGTAAAAAAATTAAGGTGCTGCAACTTGATGATGAGACAGTGAGCAAAGAAGTGCGATTCAGAGCTTGCTCAAATCATGTTGATTTCTGGCTTGGAAGAATAGTGGCCAGGGCAATCCGTATGAGCCAACGCAAACCGCTTGGTATAAATAGCTCTTCAAGTTGTGATATCACACAAGGCGAAACACTTCATCTTCACTGGTAGTCCCACATCACAATGTTGACACCAGAGGCACGCACTACGCGAGAGCAACGCGCAACAAACTGCACACGCCGTGACGTATGCCATGCGCCGTGCACGGCACGGAGATAGCACAGGCACGGCCAGAGATGAGAAGCCGTGACGTACACAGGCAAGATTAGATACTCGGTTACCAAAGTCCTGAACAAATCATGCGTTCAGATTTTTTAAAATAAAATAAAAACGTTTAAAAGCTTACTCAGAATGTGCGAATTATATTCATAGTTCGTCCCGCACTCGCAATTTTGTATTCAAATTGAAATTTCGTGTTCTAAATATATTGCCATTCCTCTTTTGTCTACCTTCCTCGATAAACTAAAAATATCAATGAGTGATTCGTTTTTACTTGTACTTGGTATGAATTGTCATATAAATTGGTCATGGTGTATGTGAAAATAGTCATATAACACAAAACTGTAACTCTTATTATTATACCTAATGTACGCATAAAACTATTTAAAAAAATATTCATTGGGCATTGTTAATAACATGCAAATAAAACATTTTTGTTCAGTGATAGTACAAATAGTTGGTTCGGTTTACCCAATGGGGTGTGTACGTCGTTTTCTTCTTTCTTGTAAAGGTACGTGAAAATGTAAGAGAAATGTCGGTAGTAAGATACGTTTTAATATTATATGCGTAGTTAATTACGTATACATTGATGTAAAATGGGATTTTTTATAAAATCTGCAGTACTCATGTTATAAGACAACATTCAGTAGTGTATCTATTGAGTTGAGTTGTTTGCCTAGTCTGCCAGTTGAGTATTTGCAGAAGAGAAGACAACGACAAGCGGAGTCTATTTCGATCTGTGATCGTATCTTGGTCCAGCGAACGTGCTTTGGCCCGGATTCTTCGTATGACCTATGAGCCAGCACGGGACGCTCTTGCACATCACATGGCGCACTTTACACTATTTCATATTGAGACTTATAAATTTCGAGTAATGACCGTCAAAACTTGTAACGCGTGTCAAATAAAGTGTCAGTATAGGCTACAACAGAGGAGCGAAATATTGTCATGCCAAATTACTATCCGCCTACGCCCACGCCCGCGCATGACTGACTGTTTCGCGGTATCCGTTTTATAGGGAGTACAGCCACACAGAAGCTAAGAGTGAGATTTGTGCCAGGTATTTGCCCTTTAAACTTAACTTGACAAGTGATTGTGAACGAGTTCGCTACATGAAGCTACCTGGCAAACATCTTGCTAATGTGTTCGACTCTAAAAACAAAAGTCGTCTGAGAATTAGTTTACGGTGTTTACCTATTGAGAGACGACACGTCAAAGTTTGACCGAAGAAAGGTATTTTATAAATTTATGGGCCAACGTTTAACAGTAATAATTGGCGAATAGTAAGTAAATTGCAAACTGCTCATAGATGGTGCTATGTCACACCTCCACCATTAAAAACTTCGTATTCGGTTTTCATTTTTGATTATTAGAGTATTTTACTGTTTCGTTAAGGATCTAGTCAGTAAAACCTTTTATTTGTGTCCCTGCAGCCAAAGTTGTTCTCTCCAGTCGAATACTGCAAGTGCAAGTCAATTTTCTAATACTTTTTTTGTTTTTCGCAAGTAATTACTTAACCAATTAATTGTGCAATTATATGATTTTTGTAGTTAACACATTTTAACGGTGTTTGTGTAAGGAACTGCTATAAAACCATTTGATTGATTGTGAACAATAGACCTGTTAATACAAACGCAGCCACTAAACCGTTTTGTTCGTATGTCTCCTACAATAATAATTTACGTGGAGTTTCATAGCATTGTATTCAATAACATATCAACGAATGCAATAATTCCACATCGTCGCATTTGAAAAGCAGAGACTCTTGACAATAATCCCTGCGGCTTAAAGAAGCAATTTAATCGATACTTAACAGCCTCCACCCCTAATTTGTCCGTTACACTTACTCTCAACTCAACACAATTAGAATAGGCGTCCGCCCACAACGCAAACCACGAGTCCCTCAAGGCTCATTTCTAGTGCCCATTCTTTTTTAAATAGCACGCGTCCACTTATAGATACCTAAGCGGACACACGAATTCACAATTTTTATAGATTTCAAACACAAAAACAAAACAGCCGATCAGTACTTGGTGAATATCCTGCCCTTAGTTCTTTCATGAAGGAGTGTGTCTCTCGGGGAGGGGGGCTTGAAAGGGCAGAGTGGCATTTTGGCGAACTTCTGTTAAATAACCGCCCTCTAAATGTTTCATACTGGATTCATCAAGTGGAAGGATCGCGGGTTCAAGGGTGGGGGGCATTGATTGAGAGGGTGGGTTCAAATTGTTTCTCACCCCTGGGGGGGGGTGATGGGGACTCGAACCACAAAGCTTCAGGTAGGGAGGGTTTGGTTTGGGAATGGGATGGAATCGACAAATCACACCGAATAATATGAAAGGGGGGTTAAAGCCTAACAAACGTGAAAATCGTGAAGAAACATAAAATTTGTGAATTTACAAATTTGACCACAAGGAATCCAAAAATGATCCCCCAAGTTGAGTTCCTGTAATTTTCTTTTTAATTAATTAAAAAAAATTAATTTTTAATTTAAAACCAACAAAAATTTTTTAAAGGACCCAACACAGTCGACTTTGGGTATAAAATAAAGTTATTTTAGGGAAAATGAATAAATGAAAAAATTTTTTAAATTTTTTAATTAATCATCTAATTTTAAATTTAGAAATTTTTTACCACTTTCGTTTTATGTATAATTATGTAACCTAAAATTCTACGAGTCAAAAATTTTTTTCACCCTTTAAAAAATAATCCCAATAAACCCAAAATTTTTGATGGCCCCAAAAAAAAATTCCCTTTCAACTTAAGTTAAGGTTTAAATGAAATTAATAATTAGATTTAAACCATTAAATTTTGACATTCACAAACCACGTAAAAGTGTATCAAATAAAAACAGAACAAGCATAAAAAAAGAGAAAAGTGATGGCCCAAGGTGGGTTCTTACATTTTCCCATTAATTAAATTAAATTCAATTAACGGCAATTAATAAAAAAAAATTAAAAAATTTAATTACAAAATAAACAAGCATAGTCGATTTGGGGTATCAAATGAAAGCTTATTTCCGAGAAAATAATGTGTGAAAAAAATTTTTTTCACTTATTAATTAATCATCCATTAATTACTTTTTTAGAAAATTAACCACTTTTGATTTTTTGTTAGTTTGTTTTCCCAAAAAAACTTACCGTTTTCAAAAAAATTTCCCCCTTTAAATAACTAATCCCAATTAATTCAAATTTTGATGGCCCAAAAAAATTTCCCGAAACTCCCGATTAAGGGATTAATAAAAATTGAGAATGAGAGTTTCCCTTAAAATTTGTTTTAAACATTCTTTTTATGCGCTCCCTTTGAAATTGAGTTTTTAAAAACAATATGATCACAAAAACAAAAAGATGGGCCAAACTGAATTCCATTAATTATTTTTAAATTTGAATTAATGGAATAATTATATTTTTTTCAATAAAATGGTAGATGATCACAACTAGTCGATTTGGGGGAACCAAATAAAAGTTTTTTTTATGAAAAATTAAAAGTGAAAAAATATTTTATTTAAATTTGATAATCATTAAATTTAAATTTAAATTAAATCATTAATTAAAACAATTATAAAATTTTCCACTTTGGTTATGTATAGGTACAAAAACTCTACCGATTGTCAAAAAATCTTCCCCACTTTACTTAACGATGTAAATAAAATAAAATAAAATAATCATAGCACCAAACGAAATTCTTATAATTTAATTTTTTTAAATAATAAAAACTAAAACAGTGTTCCGGCCACAGTCAACTGGGTATTAAATAATACCAAATTGTTGGTAATAAGAACATTACAAAAAATTTACATTTTAATTTAAGAAAATTAACGGATAGAAATTTAATAAAATTGCCTTGAAAAATTTTCTGCAATGTTTTAATTACCATACAATTGGCATTATTTAATACCCCATTTGACGGGGCAGTGAACAGCTAATTTTAATTTCTTTATTTAATAAAATGTAATTTACAAGAATTTTTTTGGTGTAAAATTATTTTATTTATTTTATTGAATGGTAAGAAAGTGGTAAGATTTTATGACAACGGGGGGTTTTTTGATACCATACATACCAAAGGGTAAAAATTTTACTAGTTGAAATTTAAATTATATGATTAATTTATTAATTAGATGTTTAATAAATTTAAAACAAAATATTTTTTAAATTTTTTAATTTTTTATAAAAAAAGCTTTCATTTGGGTTTCCCCAAGTGACTATGTTGTGATCATTACACTTTGTTTGAAATAAATATAATTAATTCCATTAAATTAAAATTAATAAAAATTTAAAGGGAATTCTTTGGACCAATCATTATTTAGGTTTTGTGACATATTGTTTTTAATTACAATTGTAATCTTTTAGCGCTAATTAAGTTAAGAAAATTTTTTAAGGGGAATCTGTCATTCCAAAATTTCTTTTATCCATTAATCGGGGATTTGCGGGAATTTTCTTTTGGGGGGCCATCAAAATTTGTTTAAATTTGCATTAGTTAAAAAAGTGGTGAAATTTTATGACAAACGGTAAAGTTTTTTTGGGAAAACATAACTGTACAAAAGTCAAAAATGGTATAATTTTTTCTAAAATGTAATTAATTTGGGGATTAATTTTTACTGAAAAAAATTTTTTCACACTTATTACTCGTGAAATAAGCTTTTATTTTATACCCCAAATCGATATGCGTGTTTTTTTGTACATTAATTTTGTAATTTTGTGATTTAATTTCCTTAATTGAAATTTAAATTTAATTAATGGGAAAATGATAAGAACCCCACCTTTTGGGGCCCTCACTTTTCTCTTTTATTATGCTTGTTCTGTTGTTATTTGATACATCGTTTCGTGGTTTTGTGAATGCAAAAAATTTTAACTGGATTAAACTAATTATTAATTTCTTAATCCCTTAATCTAGGGAAGGAATTTTTTTGGGGCCCTCAAAATTGGATTTTTTGGGATTTTGTTAGTAAAAGGGGGGGAAATTGTAGACAAACGGTAGAATTTTAGGTGACATAATTACCATAAATCGAAAGGGAAAAATTTCTAAAATTCAAAAAATTAGATTTAAATTTTAAAAAATTTTAAAAAATTTTTTCATTTATTCATTCCCGTAAAATAAGCTTTCATTGATACCCCCTGTTTTGACTGTGTTGTCTCCTTTTTAAATTTTTTTTTTGGAATTAATCAATTAATTTATTAATTTTAATTTAAAAAGAAATTACAGGAACTTAAAATTGGGGCCATCGATTTTTGGATTCCTTGTGGTCAAATTTGTAAATTCACAAATTTTTTATGCTTTCTTCACGATTTTCCGAGTTATATAATGGGGGCTTATAGACCCCATATTACTAGGAAAAGCTTAAGTCCCCCCCGTTTTTGGATGAGCGTAATTGGTGCATTGAGCGCCTGTGTTTCGCGGATTTTCTGTGTTTTGTGAAAAAAAATTTTTACTTAGTCCAAGATTTTTTTTTAAATTTAAAAAAAATAAAATAAAAAATTAACTTAATTTTTTTTAATAAATCTTATTTTAAAAAAAAAGTTAAAAATTTCAATTTTCATAATAAAAAATTATTCGATTGCGCTCAAAATTTTAAAACGAGTTAAAAAAAATTCATGAAATTAAAGGTTTTTGAAAAAAACATTACAATAGGATAAAAATGGGTGTTATAAACAAAGAATTTTTTTGAAAAAAAAAACCCGTAAAATTTCGATTTTCTGAGAAATAATTTTTCGATACGCTCAAAATTTCACACGGAAAAAATTTAATTCATAAAAATAAGGGTTTGTGAAAAAATCATTACAAAAGGGTAAAGCGTTGTAGGGTTATAAGTCGAAGAAATTTTTTAAAAATCGAAAAAAAAACGTAAAATTGCGTTTTTTATAAGAAAAAATTTCCCGATTTCGCTCAAAAAAAAAAGGGGGTTCTAAGTTCAGAGATTTCGAAGGCCCCAAAAATTTCATCGCAATCGGGGTATCGGTTTCCCAAATCGTGGTAACAAACACACAAAAATACAAAAAAAGAGAAAAAAAGAAAGAAAAAATTTCCCGGGTTTTTTTTCTCCAGTGTATGAAAAGGGGAACTTCGCTTCCTCAGCAAAAAGTCTAAGTTCACATTTAGCTTAAAGATATAAATTAAAAAAAAAAATAATATTATTTTTTAATGCTATAATTTATGTATAAAAACTAATAAAGAGGGTGATAATTGAAAATTTCCAATTATATTTTTCCAATTTTTTTTATGAAGACCAATCGAAAAGGAAACTATACTAGCAGTAGTAAAGGATGGGAAAATTAAGAATAGTTTACCGAAAACTACAAACCCGTTATTTAAAATAGATAATATTTCTAGTTTTTTTAAGTAATCCATATAAGAAGTCTTTGGGAAAATTTTCTTGACCCGTTCAATAATGATAGAACTTTAAATGTTTAGGGGTTTAAAATTAACGATTTGTTTGAAAAAAAAACCCCTTTTGCCTAGTTCTGAGCTAATAATATCTTTTCGTTTATCCCTATGCTGCTTAGCTGTGTTTATGGGAGCGAATCTAAGAGCCACGTTCCCATAGATTTGTCAAAAAACCCTTTTTATTTCCTCTTTAAAACGAGTCACGTACATTTGGTTCTGCAATCGGACGAAATGGTTGGATCTGATCTGCTTTCTGTGTTTGCTGCTGATATACTCGCAATAAAAGTTGGGAAGGGGAGATGAGTGAAAGTGGAAGAGCAAGAGAGTGGGTGATGGCGATGGCGCTCAAGGGGGGGAAGACTGGGTATATACCCCATTTGAAATTAGCTTAAAATTTCCCCTACTTTTTTTAAAACGTTGTGAATATATAAATGGAGTTTTACTAATGTATCTATAGTGAGACAAAGGGCCCAGAATGACCCGACAGCATGGTCTTTATTTTGAAGACAGGCATATTTTTATTTAAAAAATTATATGGGTTTGCGTTACGATACCCCGTGAAGTTTTCCGAGGGGAAGTTTTTGTCTTACGAGCTTGGGTTCGGGGGCCGAAGTCCCTTTTTTCGAGTTGGGGCTCTTTTATTTTCCCTCCAGGGCGGAAACCCCGATTAAAATTTTTGGGAAAAAACCCCCATTTTTC
>JAMZAV010014552.1:0-14405 GCA_024449915.1 Sweltsa coloradensis
AAAAAAGGGAACGTAACGCAGTAAAAAACGATTACAGGGTTGATTGGGCTACAGTATTTACGCCGTCACAAACCGAACTATGCCAGAGGTGCCAGCAACATGGAAAGGGGCCCAAAGGTTTCTGATGCTATTTTAAAAAACATTTTTTGATAATTTGGAAGTCACTATCGATGGCGTTCCCCTGAAAAATATCTTCAACTACGATGAGTCGAACTGCCCGACGACCCCGGAAAAGTGAAGGGACTTTACAGACGGGTGTCAAATATCCAGAGAAAGTTATGAATCACTCGAAATCAGCAACCTCTATAATGGTGTGAGGCACGTCTATGAACATCACCATTATGTGAACTGGCATGACGCTTCAATCATTCTACACGAAGCAAATTCGCATAGACGGAGGCTGAAGGAGGCTGCCTTGATGTCTGTGGCTGTGGCTTACATAAAACAAAAAACTGTAAGTAACCTACACGAAAAGAGTACTGGACTCTTAGGGCTAAGTTCCTTTCAACATGTTATTGTTATTAGTTTCAATAGCGTAAAAATAATGAATAATCTAGTTCTGTTTAAGTAAGTAAGTAAGTAAGTAATGTTTTATTCATTTGACTAATAAGAGTAGAAGTATAACACTATCACCTATTCTCTAAGAGAGAGAAAATAGGTGGGGTGAAATGAATAAGGTTATAAAAAATTAAGGTTAACCAAATGTTTTTGTTAATACATAGATAAATGTAATAATACAATATGAAACATAAAAAAATGCAATTACATTTACAATGACGCCCCACAAAAAAATTTAATACATTGTAAATATTGATATTAATGACAATCAACAAGGTAATTTATTGGGGAAAAGCCGTCAGATAGAAACTATGAAGTGAGTAAAAAATGTTTTTAAGCAGAAAGGATTTAAAAGTTTAGATTTGAAAGAATTGTCAGATGGGCATAAGCGAATTTTATTCGGAAGGTTATTATAAATAATTGATGCTAAGTAGTAGGACCTTTAGAAAAAAAGGGAAAGATTATGAGAGGAAATGTGAACTAAATTGCTGGAACGTGTTAAAGGATCATGAAACAGTTGTGTTTTGCTGGAAGATGGGGTATTAAGGCGAACAAAAAGAGATGCTGACTGAATCAGGACACATGCTAGTGTTGGGATTTCTAATTGTCGAAAGAGTTCCCGGACAAGATCGCTTTCTAGAAGGCTCCGCTATTACCTGATTGCCCCTTTTTTGGAGGATGAAGACTCTTTTTGATGAGGCGATGCACCCAGAAAAGGTGTACCATACGAAAGGTGGGAGTGGATAAATGCAAAGTATGTAATAATCAAAATATGAGGTTGGAATATAGTTTTTTAAATTTCCTGAGTATATAACACCCACTAAGAATTTTTGATGAAAAAAATGTTTTTTTGACCGACCAACCAAAGTCTCGTTAGGATTAATCCTAAAAGTTTAAATGAAGAAGAGCGAATAATGTGGTTATCCCCAAATTTTGGATTAGAGGGCTTGAAAAGGGGTATTTTTTGGGGGGAGTATGAAAATCATGTATTACTTTTTTTGGGAAGAGATAATGAAAGAATGTTTTGCTGGCAGACGAGACATTTGCACACCCTTTTTGATTTTTTTATCTTTAAAAAGCTAGTTTATATTGTGTTTGGGGGCCCGTTAGCAGATGACTGAAGTCACTGAAATTACTGTAAAAGGGAAGGTCCCCCGGGTTTAGGGGGAAGCTGCAGGTCATTAAAATGAAGGAGGAAAGCTAAGGGACCTAAACGGGGCCTTGAGGGACTCCTTTAATAATTTTTGGGGGAAACTGAGAAAAACTGTTTTTTTTAAATTATTGTAAACAGTGGGGGATAGCGAATTTACTTGTGAGGTCCGGGAAGGGTATGATGAAAAGCCAACTTTGGGGCCAATACCTCTGATCCCTAGTACTCCTTTTTTTGGGACAAAAAAAACGTCCTGTGACAATTGAATAAAAAGGCCCTTTCCCAAAGGGATCTTTAAAATATGCAAACCTGCCTGTTCCCCTTATCAAGGGCGGAATAAACATTGTGAGAGGAAATTTGAAAAAGGGGGAATTTGTTGATCTATTTTTAAAGGGAAAACCATTTTGACTTGGTGAAAGAAGGGTTGTGATGTTTGAGATGTCCCAAAAGGCGATCATGCATGATGTTTTTAAAAATTTAAAAAAAAGAGGGTAAGATTGAGATGGGGGGGGTATTTGTTTTTGTCAGATTTTTTTTTTTTTTTTCTTAAAATTTGGTATTCCCTTTTGCTTTTTTAAGAAAGGGGAAAAAGATACCTGATAAAATAGACTCATTAATAATGAAAGATAGGGGAAGAGATAAAAAGTGGGAGCTTTTTTGAAAAGAGTGATCCTGGAATTTCATCCCGCCCCGGTGAGTGTCTTGTGCCCAGTTTTTTCAATAATTGCCACTTAAATGGGAAATGGTTGGCCCTTTTGAAAAAAGGTTTTTAAAATGGGGTAGGGGGAAACCTTTTTTGGGGGATATTGTGAGGGAAAAAGGGGTTTTGAAATTACCTGTTTTTCAAGTGCTGGTGGCCCCCATTAATGGTGGTGAAAAAGTATTTTTTAAAATTGCCTAATGAAGTTGGGTTAGATACTGTTTTTCCCCATGCATTATGGTGATACTTTTTTTGGATAGGGCGAAGGGAAACTGAGTTTTATTTCAGACCCGCCCTTTTTAAAAAAAAGATGTTTTTGAGGAGTCGGCATTTTTGGGCTATAAAAAATTTTAAAGTTTGATTGCTAAGGGTTTTTGGAGGGGACTTTTTGAGGGCCAATATTTCTTTTACTAACTGATTTATTTTGGGAGTTTTTTTTCCAAAAGATGGGTGAAAAGTTCTTAGTGGGTTTTTCCCCCCACAGGAAAATGCCTGAGTTAATCATGGGTTACCCCCACTGGGTTCCGAAATTTTAAAAAATTTTCAGAGGAAAAGCTTCATTGAAGGCCCAAAAAAGTGGAAAACAAAATATGAGTATAAAACATCAGCATCTGCGGGAAATGAAAAGATGACCATTTTTCCCCCACCTCGCCGGGGGAGAAAGTGGGGCAAAAATTTATCATTTAAAAAAAACGTTTTTTGGGCAGAAAACTTTTAGTGATAATGGGAAAAGGGGAAAGGGAAGGGAAAAAAAAGCATTTTGATACTCAAGCCCTAAAAGTTTCCCCAAATCGGACTTTGGGAGACTAATTTACATAGATAATTTTGATAACTAGCTCAGACTTAAGCATAAAAACTCATTAAAAAAAATTACTACTTATTAATTCTTCCCGCAATAATTAATTAATTAAATACCTAAAAGCCTGTCACAATACACTCCTTACACTCAACCTAATCCTCCCTTACTTGCTTACGGCGGCGGGATACTTGCCGTCGGACTCCAGCCAGCCCTCCGTAGCGACGATAACAATGCCTACGTCCGGTTAACCTCGGGGTAGGAATTGTCAGGGTGTCTAACTACTGGAAATATACTGCTAAATGTTTAACAATGTCTGGTTCACTATTGAAAATTTTGCAATATGTGATACAAATTTCTTACTAATTACCTGCCTAACGAGCTCGTGAATTCCTATTTCGACTGAACTATTATTAGGTGAAAAATGTACTTTTTTTTATGAAAAAAATATCTTAAGTTTACAAAATACAAAAATGATAAATTGAACTGTCATTTGACAGGTACTTCACCTTCTGCCGTTAGAATTGTTTTTAATCCAATTGTAGAGACTTGATGATACGATGAAAACCTATTTTTTATATGCGCACATTGACACTTGTAGCACTATTTTTTAATGTGCACTATGGGAATACGTAATTTATCTTGAAGCGGAACGATGATGAATACTGAAGAATTAATCCACTGACACGGACGTTTGTCGGAGTCGATCCACGCTCCTAGGCATCCAACATCAGCTTACCGATAGGTCCTCCTTTAGACGAGAATTCTCGATGATTCTATTGTTGAGTGGTGTCAACAGACACACGTAGATTTTTGATAATTATTGTTGATCAATGATCATGACACGTTCCGTGATATATCAATCTTGTTATTCGGATATTTATAACATTAGCGCCGTTACAGTTCGAAGAAACAATTTTACTTTGACGAAAATCATCACTCTTACTTACTCAATCAGCACTCCCTTGATTGGTCTGATGACACACGAAGAATAATCAAACAAAGTTTGATTATTTATTATTAAATTTACTTGGGCGATGTTTATTTTCGACAAATTTTTTTTTGATGTGAACCACATTTGACATTGGTTGAACTGAAGTTTTATTACATTGACACGCTGAACATAAATTGATTATGAAATCACACTTAAAAAATCATTACGTTACACAATTACTTTTCCGATTAACTCAATCTTACTTTTACCACCACACTTCACCCGAACCGAACCGAAATCTGGGTTTCTGATTGCCACCCGAAGCCAACACAACCGCCCACCCTGGACACCGCCACCGAACAACTCTCTCGAGCACCCCTCCGTGTCTTCAAAAACACCAGTATGGCCCCTCAATGACATGGTGAAGCCTCTCAGATTCCTAGTATCTGACCAATTATATACCCGAAACATCTCAACTTGAAACCACAGTCCCGGGGTTAAAATACTTGACTTAAGCCCTTTGTCAAGCCATCCATTGACTCACCCCTAACTATAGAAAGAAACCACTCTCAAAAATACTGCGTAGCAGCTACTCGGAATAAAGATAACATCTGTGCTTTCGGCTAGGTAACCAGTCAACCGAACAATAATCGCCGACTAGCTGGCATCTGACGGATTACTCTGAGCTCAACGCCATCCCACTCTTTTCCAACCTCTGCCTCCGACCAACCTGATTTCAAATTCACCAATTCTTGAAAACCAATTACTGAAGGGCACTACGCCTTTGCGTTGAGATTTTAGATTGAAATTTAGTTTCTAATACTTCCAAACCTTGGGGTTTGTTCTAAAATTCCTTATGATCATTTTATTATTAATTTGTTGAGTTGTCCTAATTAAAAGTTGCTTTATGCATGCTTTGTAATTAAGAAAAATTTGATTGATTAATAATTAGATTTAAAACTTGAGATGCAAATTTTAGTATGCAAATTTGAATAAAAAATCAAAGGGTTGAAGTAGCCTACCTACCTAACATCCAATTACCCTCTCAGGAATAATTAATAATTAAAACATTCTAATTATTCCTCTCCAATCAATAGCGAATGACAATGTTTTGATTTTTTTTTTTTTTTTCAAGTACAAAGAAAATTGTAAAATTAATTAACTAAGGTTTCTTATTACCCATTGTAATTCTTTTAAGCATTGTATCCCTTTCACCTCATGTTACATTAGAAATAAAATTCAAATTGAAATTTGAAAACCAAAACCCCAAACTCAAAATTTCTAAGTTCTAGGTACTCTTGGGTGAACGGACTATAGCTTCGGTTACAAATCATTGTTTACTTCCGCATGGTCCAAGCGACCTTGTCCTTTGTATACCCGCCACTTTTCTAGACGGGTTGGTACTTTCCCTCTCTCCTCAGCTGGTTCTAGGCCGTCTGCAGTAAATGCTGCTGCCTGAACACCCTGCGGGGCATGAAACGTTTTCCACAGCTGTGTTGCTAACTGGGCCATGTCGTTGGCCTCCACTCCACCTAGGTTCGTCTGCTACTCTCTCCCTTTCAATCACTTTCCCCTTCGTCGTAAACCAAATACTTTTCTACTAGACATTTTGTCTGGTTAAGTACATCAAATAGATACATAAAATAAACTCAATTTTTGAAATGGTAAGTATAAACGGTTCCCTTCATAACTTATTATTTTTAGTTTCCTTCGTCTGGTACTAGGTTCCTGTTCTAAATAATTGACATTTATGTGTGTGTGCAATTGATACAACATTCTTCCACCCTCTCTTTGTTATTCATTTACTCGTTTGCGTAATCAAGAAAATGATTCGCTCCTTGCTATCTCGCAAGTACATTATGCAACAAAAGATTCCTTTTTGATAATTCAATCCACATTTACTTTAAATCATCAGCTACAATGATACGCCTCCAGCAAATAAAAGAAAAATACTCCATAGCCACTGCTTAATCCCGGCAAACCATAGCTGCCTGCTTGCTTGATCTCAGCACGGGAAAGCCACACATTATTTATTTAATTACGGCCCTTTGGGACGTTATCATATTTTTCACTAATGACATCTGATCTAGGATTAACTACCCTCTAAAAAGGAATTCTACCAAAATTACGTTACTACAGTAGCCTCTAATTCCCCAATGCTGACATAAACTAGTACTAAAATTTAAATTTTTGCATACGATTTCCAGCTGACACACACAATCCTCTTAATCTATTTTATTTAGCACCCTCAGGACCTACAAGTAATCACTGTAACAAATTTGTCATGTAGTTCCTTATTACCACCCTCTCAGCAATTGCTTTTCTACTCTATTTTTTACTCAAATTTTGGCACTTCAGGTGCAACTTTCACACAAAAATTTAGTTAATTACTCCATCCTTCTATTTTACATACAGGTTGATTACCATAAAACAATTAGACCAAACTACAAATTATACCAGAAAAATTGAACTCAGGACACAATAATATCTCGTTCCCTGATATCATATCAGTGACACATCCACAATATTTTGTTCCCTTAGTTCACCACAACATTATACAATGCATTTTTCATTTGGGTTTGGGTTGGGGGTTGGGTATAGGAGATTCCTTTCTCATTGGTTAACCCCATAAGCATTTTTTGCCGCAACCTACCTCTACATTGAAATTAATTACTGTATAAAAATTAGCGGATGAGCGGATTCTACCCTCTCCTACTCTACAAACAAAGAATACATTAAACTAATCAGTGAGCTTGAACTAAACTTTATATACACTCTAGACGCGGGTTTACATAATTATATAGTTTGACACACTAGAACAATAAATGAACACATGGTTTCCTATTGAAATCAAGCCATCTTTTTGTCACCCCCTCAAAGTGTACCATAGTATTTTCTCTTACACTTTGATAACCTGTCACTAGACTCCTAGCTAAATCTCCACTGATGATAAATTACCTGAGTAATTGAATTAAAAAACTACCAACTGAAACCCCCTCCTAGATAAAACAAATCGCTACCTACTTTTGAAAAGATCTTAATTTATCGACGCAAGCCTTAGCATAATTATATCATCGCAGTTCCTATTATCCTTTATCCCATTTTTTTTTCGACGAGGTATTATAACCTATTATTCCATTTTTCGACGCAGTAAACTCTTATCTCTCATTTAAACGAACGAGGTATTGAACCTTTTCTCATAAATTAAATTTTATCGTAGTATATCATTATCAATGGGATGTTACTTCATTGACAACAAAACATTTTGTATTTTCATCGCAGCTCATAAACTCTTTATCTTCTTATCTCATCGCAGTATTTTTATCAAACCAAATCTTTTCCCTTCAGTAATGCAGACCTATCCCACCTGTTCTGGACATTGCACAAATCATAGCCTCCAACCCGCCAAATTACTCAAATTCAAAATCACACAAAAGATTTTTTAACCTCAGCCTAATTTACCTATTCTTATCCTTTTCCTTGAAAAATACCCGCTTGCACGTCTAGTCCTTATCTACATTACATATCTATAAATTATAAAAAAACTAAACTCACTGACAGTTATTCTTTTTCCAGGCATGTGTTTACATTACACACTTCATTTTGACAGTCGTTTGTTCATCCTTGTCTATTCTCTTTCTTTTCATTCTTTCTCTAGACACTACCTGTTCTTCTCCCAAGTAAATCATTTTAATCTCGCCAACACACTTTCTCTTGGCGTTCTCTTTTCTTTCGACCACCCCCTATCATGAATTCCTTTTCAAACCAGTCTATCTTTTTCCAGTTTTCGTTTTCAACTTGCTCATTTCCTATTTTCTCTCTTTTCCATTCAAACATTACTGTCAAATCGACTACCCTTTCTTTACTCACTTTAAAGGTAACCTCATTATGCCAATTCCAGTCACTCCATTTTTCCTCGCTAATCCTTATCATTCCGATCCCAAACACATTTTTACTCGTAGCTTTTATCCGCGCCACACTTTCTACTTTCTTATCAATCAACTCTTCACACATAACTTCTTTATCATCCACACTTTCCTTATCATCCTCTCTATCTATCTCCACCTCTACACTTTCCAAACAACTATCGTCGTCCTTATCACTCTTATCATCATTTACTCTCTCCTCCACTAAACTTTCATAGCTATCGGCACACTCTACCTCCATCTCTACGCAGTCTAAGCTATCATTCTCAATAACATCTTCATTCTTATCATCACTCTTCTCACACCTATCATCTTTTACTTTCACTATCTCCACTGATAAACAATCATTCTTATCTTCAATCACATCACTTATCACTTTACTATCTCCCAACTCCTGTTTTTCCACATTTCCCTCTCTCAATTCCTGTACCCATACTTCCATGCTTGTCCCCTCCTGTCTAATGCCTGGTCAGCCCCTTTTTAACGCCTGTTTCAAAACCTGCATCATTTCAAACAACTTTGAACTCTTCCTCGGATAGCGACATTTTTATTTAATTTGAAAACACAACGCAATTCCTCTACTATGAAATTACAAAAAAAAAAAATCTCGGGTCGCGGTTTGATTCATGCCACACGTTCGGGCAGCCAAATTGTGATACTCAAGCCCTAAAAGTTGGCCCGACTCTGGACTTGGTAGACTAATTTACATAGATAATTTTGATAACTAGCTCAGACTTAAGCATAAAAATCTTAAAGAAAATTTTCTACTTATTAAATTCTTCCCGCAATAATTAATTTTAATTTAAAAACCTGAAAAGCCTGTCACAAATACACGTCCTTACACTCAACCTAATCCTACCTTACTTGCTTACGGCGGCGGATACTTGCCGTCGGACTCCAGCCCCGCCCTCCGTAGCGACGATAACAATGCCTACGTCCGGTTAACCTCAGGGTAGGAATTGTCCCGGGTGTCTAAATACTGGAAATATACTGCATAAATGTTGAACAATGTCTGGTTCACTATTGACAATTGCAATATGGTGATACAAATTTCTTACTAATTTACCTGCCTAACGAGCTCGTGAATTCCTATTTCGACTGAACTATTATTAGGTGAACAATGTAACGTTTTTTTTATGAAAAAAATATCTTAAGTTTAAAATACAAAAATGATAAATTGAACTGTCATTTGACAGGTACTTCACCTTCTGCCGTAGAATTGTTTTTAAACCAATTGTAGAGACTTGATGATACGATGACACTATTTTTTATATGCGCACATTGACACTTGTAGCACTATTTTTTTTTGTTGCACTATGGGAATACGTAGATTTATCTTGAAGGCGGAACGATGATGAATACTGAAGAATTAAACCACTGACACGGACGTTGTCGGGAGTCGATCCACGCTCCTAGGCATCCAACATCAGCTTACACGATAGGTCCTCCTTTAGACGAGAATTCTCGATGATTCTATTGTTGATGGTGTCAACAGACACACGTAGATTTTTGATAATTATTGTTGATCAATGATCATGACACGTTTTCTCGTGATATATCAATCTTGTTATTCGGATATTTATAACATTAGCGCCGTTACAGTTCGAAGAAACAATATTTACTTTGACGAAATCAGTCACTTTTTACTTACTCAATCAGCACTCCCTTTAGTGGTCTGATGACAACGAAGAATAATCAAAAAAGTTTGATTATTTATTATTAAAATTTACTTAGCGATGATATTTTTTGACGAATTTTGTTGATGTGAACCACATTTGACATTGGTTGAACTGAAAATTATTACATTGACACGCTGAACATAAATTGATTATGCAATCACACTTAAAAAATCATTTTCGTTACACAATTACTTTTCCCGATTAACTCAATCTTACTTTTACCACCACACTTCACCCGAACCGAACCGAAATCTAGGTTTCTGATTGCCACCCCCAAGCCAACACAACACGTCCACCCGTGGACACCGCCACCGACAACTCTCTCGAGCACCCCTCCGTGTCTTCAAAAACACCAGTATGGCCCCTCAATGACATGGTGAAGCCTTCTCAGATTCCTAGTATCCCGACCAATTATTTTACCCGAAACATCTCAACTTGAAACCACAGTCCCTGGGTTAAAAAACTTGGACTTAAGGGCCCTTTGTCAAGCCCTCCTATTGACTCACCCCTAACTATAGAAAGAAACCACTCTCAAAAATACTGCGTAGCAGCTACTCGGAATCAAGATAAAATCTGTGCTTTCGCTAGGTAACCAGTCAACCGAACAATAATCGCCGACGAGCTGGCATCTGACGATTACTCTGAGCTCAACGCCATACACTCTGTCCAGACCTCTGTCTCCGACCAACATGATTTCTATTCACCAATTCCTTGAAAACCAATTAAACCCGAAGGGCACTACGCCTCTGCGTTGAGATTTTAGATTGAAATTTAGTTTCTAAATACTTCCAAACCTTGAGTTTCGTTCTAGAAGATTCCTTATGATCATTTTATTATTAATGTTGAGTTGTCTAATTAATGAATTGGCTTTATGCATGGCATGTAATTAAGAATATGATTGATTAATAATTAGAGTTAAACTTGAGATGCAAATTTTAGTATGCAAATTTGAATAAAATCAAAGGTTGGAAGCAGCCTACGCTACCTAACATCACAGCATGATGGTCGGAAAGCCCCGGATCACGCACTGTGGCAGTGATAAGAGATTCGTCGATGGAGGTAAAAAAATTATCAATCAAGGATTTACTGGAAAGTGTGACTCTTGTAGGAGATGTGATGGTAGCATACATATGAAAGGAATTTAGTAAATCAATTAGTTCAGTGCTGGTGGTAGATTGTGTTAAGAGGTCAATATTGTGGTCTCCACAAATTATGTAAGAGGCATTGGGGAATTTCTTTGTTATAAACACTAGCATTTTCTCTAAGGAGGAGAAAAAAACTTTAGGGTCACTAAGTGGAGATCGATACAAAGATATGATTATAAAATGAGAATTAGAGATGTGCCATGAAGCCCCAGAGCATTCAAAAGACTTTTCAATGTTAAAGTTTTTAATTTCAGCTATAGGAGAAATGCTAAGATGAGGTTTAGCAAATATAGCCACACCTCCATGAATAAATGAGGAGCGGCAAAAGATATCAACATTAACATAGTTTGGGATACAAAAGGAGTCAATTTCAGAAATTGTAAGCCAGTGCTCTGCTATACAGAGGATATCTGGAGAAGAAGCGCTGAGGAAAAGCTCAAGCTCTTCTATTTTATTCCTTATTGATTGTATATTTAGAAACACTAATTTAGAATGTGTTCTGAGAGGGACCTGTGACGAGGCTATGTTTTTGTTTTTTCTGGGGGTGGTGCGGGGAAAATCCTGAGAAGACGAGGTGATAGCTTTTTTGACTTTAGTTTTTGTTTTGTTTGCTAAAATAGGGGCTGCCATGTTTGGCCTTGCTGATGACCGTGTGAGAATGGGGTCACGCTGGAAGCTAAGGCTAGGCTTACCCCTTGGGGTTTTAGTACTAGCTTTTAGTTTTTGCTTTACATGGATTGACTGGTGAAGTGGTTCTGAAGATGAAGGTTTCGGCTTTACAGTTTGTTGAGTCGACTCTTCTATTCGTAAAAATATAGATGATGAGTGATGTGTGCTAGCAGGGGTCGACGTAGAGTTCACGCCGGGGTCAACAGATGAGTGCATCATGAATGGTAGTTGCTTTGCACATTCCTCATTAAGTTCTGATTGGAGTCGGAACTCCAAACTCACTGGACAGCTGCGTAAACCTTCTTGCATTCTTGGAACTTGGAGCTTATTTGAGGGTTGTTTTTTGGAGTTAAACATTTTGTGCTCTGATTTACTTGTCGTTTGCCTTGTTTTTGGTGGCTGCTTTCTTTTTGACTGTATGTAATAAACGTTGATTTTAATATTGGAATTTATGAAAGTTTTGGATAATATGTTTTTTATGGTAGGCCAATGAAGACCATCTAGGCCACATCCAATTTTAGGCATTGCTAGTTCTTGTATATTATAAAATAAACAGAACTTTTTTAAGCTATTTAGCGATTTGGCAACATTATGGTACGTAGGCTTGTGATGCGACTGCTGTTTGATCACCAAGTTGCAGATAAGTCTACCCTTGCTTCGGAGAAAAACTGAGTCTCCAACTCTGGGCTCTCTAGACCGAAGGTAATCAATGCCGCCAAATGTAGATTTAAATTTAGTTGCAATTCCACGGTTAAGCTTCAAGTCTTCCGCCACACAATGTACAAGAGGTGTGTCGAGTGGGCATGAGAAAATATCACTTTGGTGTTCACATATCATGAAGTTGCAGCTCGGGGTTGAAGTAGTCTTGTTGAACGTAGAGTTGCTATTGGTTTCATGTATTTCATGGTGCAGTGAAGTGATGCTGCGCGAATTTCGTGCATTAATAATCTCTGCCAGTTGGGATGTTAGTTTGGATTTACCACCAGCATTCAGGTGCAAACCGTGCACAGTAAACTCTGATCGTTTCATTACAGACATGTCCACAAAATAGCAATTTTTTTGTGCAGTGATGAATTTATAAATAGTCTGATTGATGTCTAGGATTCTTTTGTTGAAATTTAACGTGTCATATCTAAATGGTATACCAACTATGATCAGAGGACACGACCGTGGGATTTTAATAAGTTTTTTCATATCATCCACAATCGCTTCACAGTCATTTGGCATGTTATTTGTGCCAGCAATTATAATAGTCCAGTCTCGGCAGTTTAAGGTAGGCATGGAAGAAGGGACGCCTTCAACTACATTTTTCAGCATTGCATTAGGTTTGCAAATGTTATAGACTTCATAGTTTCCAGATAGCTGAGATGTGATTCTGTGGCTTAGCTCACGTCCATGGCTGTCACTAAACATACGCACTTTAGGTTGCTCTTGTGTATACGTTGACTTGCGCGGACCAAGAGTAGGTCTAAGCTTCTGATGTTGCACATGGATTGATCCACGAGGTCTACCTTCACTTGATATTAAAGGGAGATTGGATGATTCAATAGAGTGTTTGCGACACTGAAACGAGGCAGAGGGTTTACTGCCATTACATAGTGGATCTAATTCAATTGAAATCTCACTACTACCGGCGTTATTTGTGCCGATTTCTGACAGCACACAAGGCTGTAGTTGGTTATAACATTTAGATTGAGTAGAAAGTTCCAGTTTTTTTTCGACGATGTTTAGTTTTACTTTGTAAATTTCAAAAAGCTCTTTATAGTTATTGCATCTTGTTTTCAAATTATCTATAATACCCTCTTGATTGTCAACAATAGTATATAATTTTTCTTGGTTATCCATTGAATCTAGTAATTTCTTCTTAAGTTCTAACATTTCTTCATCAATAGGCCTACTGTGGCTGTGTTGCAAATCTTTGTTTGTAGTATAGTTTTGTGAAAGAATTTTCGGCAAAGTTTCAGTCGACTTATGTAGGTCCAATTTATTTGATTTAGGCCTAACTAGAAATGCTTCAGCTTGACCCGTAGCAACATAAGTATCGAGCGCCTGATGAACGTCAACTTTACGTTTATTAATTAGTGTATGAAATAATTTCTCAAGCATTCCTCTGTTGCTGTATATACCCTTTGGGGAAATGTCATATTTCATGAACTCAAATTCAATGTTACTTATTGACATTTTCTTAAGCAATAGTTCAAAAAATGCCTCGTGTTTTGTAGCTGTCATGTTGTTGGTTATAGTAATTGAAAATAAACAATATCCTTTGTTTTCGTTAGATACGAAATGTCAACATAAAATATCCGTGAAAAATGCAATATTTAAAACTTAAAATGCGTATTAAATACTGTGGGTACTCACGAGATAACGGTACCTGAGGTTTCAATGCTTCCTAGCTATCTTTTAACACTAAATTCATGTATAAAAACTCAATGAAACAACAATTCAATCATTTAAATGATATTACCAAAAATGCACCATTTAAACTGAAACAAGTCACAGCCTTCGTCACCGTGTTATCCGCCATTTTGATCGACGACGATCCACGAATCGTTTCGTTTCGACCACAATGGTAGGCTATCCACAGCCTCCTTTATAATGTTCCCTATTAGGCCACTCCTTAACCTCAAAATAATAATCTTACTTAAGCTCATTCAGAATTGGAAATTCCTACATTTTTACATTATGTGAAAAGTCAAGGGAAAATTAATTTTTTTTTTATTGGGCCTAATGGAAGGAGTGTTGGCCTATCGGTTAGATCTTTTTTCATCCTTCAGTATTAAGGTTAGGCCTAGGCCATAGTAGGCCTACTAGGCTTTACTAGTATAGGGCTAGCTAGGCGCTACTA
>JAMZAV010014553.1:0-27755 GCA_024449915.1 Sweltsa coloradensis
GTATAAAACGATACGGTTGGAACTTGAAGATCTTTATAGATACGCAAACTCCTTCTTTGGGAGTCGTCTACTCGGTAAACCCATGTCGTCATATATTATATTCCATGTGCCTTCTTTCCGATTAAATAAAATTTTGTTTTATTCTTGACTGCAGCTATTGCAATGATCATAAGCATTTCAAGATCAATGTCAGACTGTAAAATAACAATTTTTGTCCTTGCTATAGTTTGTACCACGAAACGTGCATTGGCTTCCAATCATTAGGGCTTTTTGGGTGTAACAAGCATCTGCCAAAGCTTTGTTTACATTCTGGCTGAAAACTTCAGGATGATAGGCTGTACCATTTATCAACACAGCATCGGTTCCAAAATATCCATTTGCAAAGTAACTGCTTGCAGGTATTGGTGTTTCTCTGACAGCGTTTTTGTAACATTTATAGTGTTCTTGGAAGACCTCTGGCATTCTTTGAAATATCTGTGTTTGGACTCAAAACGCATTGTCCAGAGTCTTACCAAAGGACCATACATGGTTATTAATCTTGGGTAGTGTTGTATGTAATGGTGTTTTGGCCTAAGAGGTTTATCGGGAAACATAGATTTTCTTAATGCAATGTATTGTTGAATGGTTTCCTGGAGCAGCGAAAAGAGTTCGTAGTTGGCTACTGGGGAGCAGGTGATCTGAACGAGACTTATAAGGCAGACAACCATCCTCCAAACACGATCATTTGTATCTTTGATAGATGCCCCAATTAATAGCGGAAGGAATCTTATAAGCGTCCTTGTTTGAACAGCATGACCTCCAAGCTTACCAGTAATAGATATTGGACACGCCTTCTCTCGTGAGTCCAACTGGTTGTATGGGAATTTCTCAATTCTTTCTATTCAGCTGCGCCAAGTCAATCCAACCTTTGTCCTCAAAATATTGCAATGCAAGGGGCAGATCTACTGAGCAATACCTTTGAATATGTCCCTGGCCAATGCATGGTGGTAGGCCATCTATCACATAATAATAATGGAGTGTGTTAAAGAGAGAACTGCCTTTCACACCATTAACACTGTCCCCTCTTTCACCACTCAAAGCAGCTACAGATTCCTCGTATGATTCTTTTGTTCTTATAGGTCCAAATTTAATTTTCATTTTCAAAATCCACCGCTAATTGTACACACTCGATCACACACTCACATCTCTATAATAATTTTTTTCTGCTTGTCTAAGATCCTGTGTTATTTTATTTCTCGTTGCCTTATACTCATTCCATTGATCAATGCTTTTAGAAGTAACAGCTTGTTTGAAGAGGGAATTTTTTTCTGCTATACGATTCCTGATATCTTGAGTAATCCATGGCTTATAATTCCGCACTCTAAATGTTCTTAAGGGAGCATGATTATCTAGTGTATTGTTTAAAGAGATGTCAGACGTCTGCAATTTTATCTGCCGAGTCCAGTTCCTCTAATTTATGAAACGGTAAAAAGCTACAGTCTGTGAAGAAGTCCTCCTCCGAAAATCTCTTTAGGAACGTTTGCAAATCAACTTGCGTGGGTTTCTCCCTGGGACGATTCTTACCAAAGTTCCAATTGCAAAAAGATCACTGATGTCGCACCATATGGTTTTAGTATTCAGATGTAGAGTGGGTATATTAGTGTAAATGTGATCAATGAGTGATTCTATGAAGAGAGTTACTCTGGTTGGAAGTTGAATTATTTGCTCCAGACCAAACACCCCAAGGCATTGATCTAAGAGTTGTAAGTTATTGCTTGGTTTTAAATCTACATATGTTGAAATCGCCCATTAATGTTAGTCTACAGTTTTTGTGGATACTCGGATAATATGCTAGACAGGGTGTCAAAAAATGTGTCGGAAGAATTGGGAGGCCTATATATTATATACATGTCACATATAAATTAGTTTGCTGATTACAAGCTACTTTTACTCCCAGCACTTTCAATGTCTGGTTGAATAACTTGATTGAACATTGAAGAATTAATGGTTTCTTTAACGTAAATTGCAACTCTTCCACAAGTCTTACTCTCTCTATCTAATCTATATAGTTTAAAATTCGGTATGCTAACTCTTTCGTCAGAAACTGTATAGTCAAGCCATGTTTTCAGTTAAACATATTTTATTTTTACATCATACTCCTTAATACCAGCACCTATCATCAACCCGATCTTGTTTCTGAGGCTTCTGACATTGAGGTGAATTATTTTCAAATACTGTATTGTGGTTCCATTCCACCACAGTGGTTTTTTAATACTAGGCAAAAGATTTATGAATGGAGCATGCGCAGACAACTCCAACAATTGTAACTGGTTCATTATTATAGTAGCCTTATTACACTATCTATAATTAAAATAACATAAAAACTAAAGTAAGTAAATTAATCAAATTATAAGTACCTTAAAATCTAGTGACAGCACCTGTATCACAAGTGTGTATGGGTGGCCTAAATTAATTTGTTAGCTAAAGCGTGCATGAATTTTTATTTTCAAGTATGGTTATACCGATATGAGGTCAGAATATATGCTTTATCTTTATTTACTGTAACTTAATTTAAATTACTCGAAGACATCATTGATTAGATGTATGGTAGAAGATGATCATGAATAATGGTCCGATTGCATGTAAGATTTAAATGCTAGTGATGATTGCCTCGGCCTCCTCGCCCTCGTCAACTTCTGGTTGTCATCTGACTACGCTGGGCGTGTCCCCTCCTTTTGCAGTTGGCCCCGGTCCGTGGCGCTCTTTTGCATGTTCTCTTGCGACTTTCTGAAGAATTCAGCAACGGACGTTGCCGAATCTCGCGTGTCATTGTCGTTCCAGTATACCACCCCATCTCTCGTCCAGACGTTTCTTGTTCCAAACTTATTTATTGCAGCCGACAGTACCAACCTTCTTGGAGCCGTTAAGTCCTCCCGGATTACAACTCCGCTTTTTTGCCAAGTTCTTTCTTTCATTAAAGATCAAATTACGTGATCGATAGCTTGTCATTTTGACAATTATGGGTCGCGGGTTCTTTGAGTTAGCCACTTGCTTACCTAATCTATGAGATCTCGCAATATCCCTTAACTCGATATTCAGTCCAATTTTTGCACGAATAAAATGTAGCGTTTTATAGAGTACAAACAATTTATTAGCTGGATGAACGTATGGTCTACCCTAAAACAATAGAAAAGTGATTCCTTCTTGTGTCGTTCAGAAAATAAGACAGAATTATCCCGAGAACGATGGCGTCTATGTTGGTTTTACGGCTGCAGTTGAATGCGATGCCGAATATTTTAATTGAGTGCAAATGAAAAAAATTCAGGTTCATTCAAATTCGTTAAGTATCTGAATTTACTTCAATTATAGCACAAAACATAAAATGAGTTTTCTTTAGATTTAAGAACACAGTCATCTACCTATTTTAAAACTTAAAGCAAAAAAAGCCAATCGTGTTTTTTAGGTGGTAAGGCCCTTTTTCCCGTCTCAGTTTTTTTCCTTACGCGCCTTTCTTCAGCGTGCCACTGTAACGATATGCAGCATATTTCTGTTGTTTTTTGCTGTAATTTTGGGAAAGGGACCTTTTTGGGGAGAACAAAAAATTTTGGGAACAGAGGGGAATTTATTTTTTGTCACGGCGCTTATAATTTTTTTGAGATGAGAAAAGGGGATGGGGGTGCTTGAGATTGTTGTGCTGTCGTTTGTGGCCAATTTAAGAATTGGGGGGAGAGTTTTTTGAAGCCCTACCAGATTGTAGCTCAGTTGGTGGACAACATTTTGTGTAGCGACACCCGTGGGTTAAAGGGGTAAATCCCGCTGCTGTCAAAGGGTTTGAATTTACCCCTCCAAAGTGATGTTTTCTGCATTGTTGATTTAAACACGCTGCCTGCACAAGAAAAACAGACCGACTGCGATGCAACCCTCTCCTCTTGCTGTGTGCGTGTAGCGAAGGGGGTATTTAAAAGGGGGGGGCGGCGGGTATTCGTCGAAACCTGGAGTGCATTAAAGGGGTTTTTTAAAATCGAAATTTATGTTAGGGGCACAGGGGTTTTTAAAGGTGTGAAATTTAATGGTTGGGTGTTTTTCTATGTGCATTAAGGTTCATCGAGACGAGACGATATTGTTTGCGTTTTTGTTTTGGTTTTGTTATTGACGTACTACTGTAATACGGCCATTTAACGCCCCCACCGAGGTCCCCCTAAAACATTTGGAAATTGATACGGGGGCTCGTACTTCCAAAACAGGGTGATGTAAGTTTAACTATAACTGACGAAAACAGCAAAAAGCAAAAGTAAATTTCTGTCTTTACGGGAAAAACAATGTACTGGGCGCTAATTTTCTGGAGGAATTGGAAGACGACCAGTGCCTTCCCCTGATGTATGCTAATGTGGGTTAAAGAAAATTAAAGGACCCGAAGTAACGGGACTATGTTTCATTTTTATAAGGCCTCCTGACAGGACTTTCTTACTTTTCTAACAGCATAGCCTGTGCCCCTGTCGCACGCCAAATCTCGTGCTACAAGATTGACCCTTTAAAAGGGGGTTGCCGGCTAGCTGCAGTGTGGGGGTGGGGGTAATGGGACGATGGCTGATGCGAGTTAAAAGGGGCCCCATTTGGTTTTGCCCCCCTCGGCCGATGATGGAAGGGGGGGGGAAATGGGGAAAACAAAAAACCTTTGAAGAGGAATGGGGGGTAAAAAACGCGGGAACTCACGTTACAATTTAACCAAAAACTTAATTAATATTTTTTTAAAAAAATAGGTACAAGGTAGTTACAGGTGTGGTATAAAGAAGATCATGTAAGCTCTAGAAGGTATACAGAAGGTTCAAAACAGTAATAATATTCCGGGGCCAATATTTGAATTGACAGGACCGATTTCCCCAAAGGGGCATGACCCACACCCCCCCAAACCAAGCACGATATCCCTACAGCCCCCACCATAAACAAAGAGGCAGGACCTAGATGTCTGAAACAAGACTAGTACATAAAAGCATTCAGTGAATCGGTGACTTAGGTCGGCTGAATGGGGGGATACGGGCCTTGTAGGGCGGGCTACACATTGAAATCAGTTTTTTTCACCTGGTTACAGATTAAAGTGGGGGCCATGTGGTTGATAACCTGGCAATGGAACATGGATACCAGAAAACAAAAATCACTAGGGTTACCATAGGCGACAAAACATTGAGAACTGACACACATATATTTAAATAAAGAGATAGTTTCCTTGAAAAGTGGGCCTAGCTTGTTCAACTCATGTCTTTGCAGGGCCTTACTACATAATAAGAGTAAACAGTGAATAAAATTACCCAATATTAAAATGGAGAAAACATTACAAAACATGATAATTTTACTAAATTTGAAATAATAAAGCGTACTGTAATAGTAGGGCCTCACTTGTAAAATATGTGCTCGCCTGACGGGGTCCTTTTTTTAAACTGGGTAAATAGGGAATAATAAAAAACACAATAGTACAATGGGGCATAATTTACAAAGGTTGATAAAAACCTGATAAAAGGTTAATTATAGAACCTTCTTATTAGTGGGGCCTCTCTGGCAAAATAAACCTGTGTTTTGCACTGATAGGCCCCTCCTAATATAAAGAGTAGCCTAAATATGGGTCAAAATTTTACAAGGTGGGCCCGACAATGGGCAACATATTAAAAAGATGTAAGTTTGGGAAAATAAATGGTTAAATCAATTTAAAGCCTGCTAGATTAGTGGGGCCCCTTGTCAAACTAGTGCTATTGCACTGCAGGCCCCTCACCAATATAATAAGTAGGTAGTGAAAAAATAAATAACACAATAGTATAAGGGGGTATATATTACAAAGTGTGGATTTAATTAATAAAAGTTACATTTTATACAGCCCCAAAGATTAGTAGGGCCTCATTTGTAAAAGCAGTGCTGTTCACTGACTAGGTCCCCCCTAATAAAATAGAGAGCCTAGATACGAGCGTAGCACAAGGGTACAATGGAGCAAATATTTAAAGGTGGTATTAAAATAATGGTTACATCAATTATAAAGCCTTCTAAAATTAATGGGCCTCACTTGTACACTATTGTTAGATTGTTCCCCCCTCTGGTGGGTTGGGTGCATTAAAATATCTAATAAATGACCTCAAAACGGCGAGTATTCGCCTTTGGAGAAAGTGGGCCGTACGGGCCTTAAAAAATTATCAGTGATACCTGGGGTGGGGGTGGTAGGTACTTTTATTACTTGGTTTCCTAGCCTGGCGCGTAATTTTTTCCTCCGGCCCTGGGTGTGGCCTGGTCCGGTACGAGTGAATGCCTGGATTGGTCAGTCCTTACAAAGGGTCCTAGGGTTCCAATGGTTCGTCCCCAGGGCTCCAAATTTAGTGTTTGGGGAAAGAAGGTTCCGTTAATGACGCTGGGTTGAATGCTGTTTACCCTGGAATGGTATATTCCCGGGGCCCCCACGTCGCCTGCAGTCTCCAATCTAGCACAATCACGTAGCACCACACGGCTGTCCCTCAGTAACAACCCCCCTTGGTCGCCCCCAGTCCACAGTCCCTCGCGAGGGGGTTTTGCTTCCCACCAGTCGCCAAGTCAGTGTTATCTCCTGATCAGCGGGGTGAGGAGCATTAGTACCCCCCGGGTCAAGGTGGAATGCAACATTTACGTAGATTTAGGTTCAAGATAATTTGAAAAACCCTCCCCCCCCTACAGACAAGGGTCAGGAAAAATTATTTTATTTATTTTCTGGGATTTCCCGAGGTACAAAAACATCCAATCCCCAAGCTTTTATTTCTGTTGTTGACCATCGAAAATGTGGAGCACTGGATTTTGATTCAAAAGCCCTACAAATTTTTGAGCTAACTTTGCTAAAAAGTTTCTGCTGCATCAGACTGTCATATTTTTTGAAACTATCTGGCCAACCTCATAGGTGACTGGTCTGCGGCGTAGTTTGGCCCGTTTAGCTTTTTCGCATGCCCCTTAACAACCCTATCGGTCACTGCCCGATATGTTGCTGAAGTGATTTAATTTCTTGGCCCAATCCCCCCTTGACGTGCAAGTGGGTTTGTCCAAGTCACCCGGTGCTCCATGTGCTTGCCTGATGTGAAATTTCTCTTCCAAATTTTAGGTATCCCGGCGTGTACCTGAACTTCATGGTTTTGCCGTTCGAATCGCAAAACCCCAAAATTTATGGATGTTTTGGTCCCATTTTTGGTGTTTACCCTTCCGTATGATGCAAATCATGGTCTTAGGACTATTAATCCTTCGGGGGATTTTTTGGGAGGGAAAGGAGCATTGAAAAATTTTTCGTTTGATATTGCGTAGCTAATGTTTCTTTTCCCTTCCCTGCATACTGAGACCCATTGTCAAAACAAGGGTTTGTGGAGCTCAAGATCGGGAAAAACATCTTTTTTCCCATGTGGCAACATTTTTTGGCGTTAGCTCCCCGTAGAGAAAGACAGGTATATTTGTAAAACCAAATCGCAATAAAAGGAGTACTTTTTCCTTTCTTCGAACGCGGAAAACGGTCCTAAAAGGGTCGAAGAAATTAGCTGCCAGGGTTTGCAAAACTTTCTTGCATCGCCCCATAAGCCCTGCTGGTAGTTGTCTTTCCGGGTTTTACTGCAGACAAACGGAGCATTTTTTAAACAACTGGACACGTGGGACTTCTTTTTTGGCCAATAGTATGAGTTACAAATTCTTTTGTGGGTTTTTCCATACCCCCAAGTGACCGCGTTGCATATATACATCTTCAAATACTCCCGGGGTGACTCTTTTGGAAAAACCCCTTTTCCCAAGTCCCGTTTGTTTAAAAAACAGTCCTTGTCAACTTTCCCTTTTTTGGTAGTCTAAAAGGTTTTTCTTGCCGAAAAAGGGTTTTCTGGTACCAAGGATCCTGTATCGTATCCGGAAGTGTGAAAAGTTCAACTGGTCGGACCTCGAGAGTGCTCGGGTACAAATTGTTTTTCCCCTTTGCGATGAATTTTTTGAAGTTATAGGGTTTTGGAACCGTAGCGCCCAGCGAGCTAAACTACCCTTTGGATCTTTTAAGTTTTTGGGGCCCCTAAAAAATATGGTGGTCCGTGATAACGGTAATTCACTTCCTTTTATGTAAGGCCGATACTTTCAAAGGCCCAAAAAAAAAAGTAAGCACTTTTCCTGTTGCTGAAAACTTTTTCTCGTTTTTGTTTAAAGGGTTTTCTGGGGAAGGTATACTTTCTCCCCATCGTCATGCATTTTACTTAGCACTGCACCAACCCAAACGAGCATCCGTTTGAACGCAAAAATTTTTTGAGAAAACCGGGGGGGAAAAAAATCGGTGCTGTGATCAATTTTTCCTTTTAAATCCTGGAAGGCTTCTTTCGCTTCAGCATTCCATGCAAACTTTTTGGGTTTTTGTGCTCAGCTATCAACGGGCCTATAATGGAAAAAACTGAACGAATCTTCGGTACCACGAGGCATACCCCTAAATCGACGAAGCTCCCTTAGTGTTTTGGGGGCTGGATATCCGATATGGCGCTACTTTTTCCGGATCGCAGTGCAAAACCCCTAACGAAACGTATCCCCGATACTTTAGCCTGACCCCCGCAAAACTTACATTTTTCACGATTAGTGTTAAAAATTTGCTCTATTAACCCAAAGACTTTTCCAACACCTCCAGATGCTTTTTGGAAAGGGGGAAAATGCAGAAATGAGTCATCAAGATAGACAAAACTTTTCGGCTCGAGATCTGATCTTAATATGCGGTCTATCAGTCTCTGCCCAAATCGTGGAGAATTATGTAGGGCCCAACGGCATCCCGGTAAAATCGAACAAACCCGTGACGGATAGTAAAGCTGTTTCTCTGACTTTTGGGTCTACTGGTACCTGCCAATAAGCGCTTTTTAAAATCGAGGGAGGGAAGGAAACGAGCATCTCGAAGTCTGTCTAAAAATTTAGTTAACGTAAGGAATGGGATACGCATTCGTTTTTGTTACTTTATTCACCCTTCCGGGGAAAACCACCACAAATCGTGAGGTGCCATCAGACTTGCCAACCAGAAGAGCTGGGGGTTGGGGCCCCGGGCTTTTTGATGGAACCCCCACTCCAGTTGTAGCATATGTCTAATTCCGCATCCATCGTGCCTGTTTGACCGGAAAGTGGGTAATAACGTGTTTTATAGGTTCAGCTGTCCCTGTGTCTATTTTGGTGAACTAAGGGTTTTCTGACCAGGATTACCCATTTGTTCGAAGTTTCCGGGTACAAGGCATTAGTTCCATACACTGTTTGTTGGGAAAATGTTCTTTTTTCAACAACAACTTCATTGCATAGCACTGTCAGTCGTGTCGAAGTCCCGGTGATGACAAAATTTGGAAGGAGTTTCACCCTTTCCCAAAAAATCTAATCCAAGAATAGTGGTTTTTTACGAGGGAACGCCCTCACCCCAAGTTTTGGATGGAAAACCTTTCCCAAATTTCCCTAGGGTGTTTATAAACCTAACCCTGGCAAAAAAAAAGTCCATTTGCAAACCCACTTGGCTATCCCGTGTCTGTTTTCATTTCAACCCCCTCTCTGCATGTGGGCTAAGCCTTTTTTCCAAATACGAACGCGAAAACCCCCGAATCCCGCAATCCGGAATTTACAATTTAATATCTTGACGTTGAGGACAATCTATCATCTCGGTTTTTGTTTGGATAGATAATCAATCAGGGGTTTTAAACTTTATGAAATAGAAACATACCTAGCCCCTTGTCCCAATTTTTGCCCCCAGATGTTTTCACAAAAACCCGGGGGGGAAAATGCCAGTCTTTCAATTCCCCCTGTAGCGTTTCCCTTTTGACACTTCCGCAGTTGGCGTACGTCACCAGGGGTGCCACAAGTTAAAAGAATTGAGTCAGGGGTTTTTGGGCATTGGCGATACGGGTGACCTGGTTCCTGACAGTTCCAACAGCTTTGTTTACCCATTAGCTATCTGTGGTGATACCCCCTAAAACGTGGGCTTGTCTAACCCGGTTGAAACCCTCGACAATTTGACGTTTGCCCGAATATGCTAGATCTTTTTCCATTGTCGCGTTTTTTTTGGGGGCGCATTGATTTTTTCCCGTGCGCACCCCCCTGCTTCCACTCGACGTCCTAATGTGAGAAGTTCATGAATGTATTAAGTCATGCAAGGACAACCTGTCTTGGTTATGGGGCTAAATTCTTTCTCATAACTCTTAATCGTTTGGTTTGGGTGGTGGTCTAGACGCGCAAAAAGATTTCCCTGATTGCTACATAAATGTCTTTGTCATCTTTCCCCCGAGTTCGGAGTGAATTTTACGGCAGTCTTCGTAATCCGCCGGTTTGAAATGTTTTTCTTTAGTTCTGCGGGCTAGTTCGGCCAAATCTACAAGGGATTTTGCTGCCCTGAACCATACAAAGCAGGTCCCTAAAGAGATCAAAAGCATGCCCCGGTTCAAACCGTAATTCGCGCGCAAAATCGGAGTTCAGGACCTTTTCCCGAAATGCCCCTAGACTAGCACTTTTTCCCCCCAAAAAGTTAAATTTCCCTTTCAAAAAGGAATACCTTTTTTATTCAATTTAACCGGAGTTTCATTCGTAACGAAGTACTAGAGAGTCCTAGTTAAGTTCTTTTCTGTCCTAATGTAGAGTGTTTGATTGTTCGGGCGGGGGAGTTCGTCATTTAATCCCCTTGATCACTTTTGCTCGATTCTAGTCCCCATACCGCCCAAGTTAATTTTTTAAAGTCGACCTCCATTTTTAAGTCCCATCTGCTTTACATCACATTTGAACGCCAAAGTAATGGTAACTTTTGTTTAAAATTTTTTAAATTTACAATACAGGGGTCTGTCTGTCCCCCGAAATTTCCTCAGCCCGTCTGAATCTCGTTTATATTCCCCTCGCATAATTCCAATCATTTTTCCGGGTTCACCAACACATGTGTTTAAATGGGGTCGGTCCGAATTACTTACGAATGACTTTCCAACGGTCGCGGCACCAGTGGCAGGAAGTCCACGACATTCAAATCATATTCAATTTCATCTTTAAAAATCTTTTAAACCCCATTTCAATCGAGTGGAAAATTAAAGTCTAATTTGAAAACCGAGATACCAAACACCATAAATCCACGTTGGGGGCCAAATGTCGCACGCCAAACTCGTGCTACAAGATTTACCTTAAAAGGGGGTTGCCCGGGAGCTGCAGTGGGGGGGGGTGGGTAGTAGGTGACCGGGGCTGATAGCGAGCTTAAAAAGGGGGCCACTTGGTTTTTTCCCCCCGGCGTGATGGAAGGTGGGGGGAAATAGGGAAAAAACCAAAAAACCTTTAAAAGGAATAGGGGGGGAAAGAAAGCGGGAATCACTGTTAAATTTTAACCAAAATTAATTATATATGTTTGAAAAATAGGTACAAGGTGTTACAGGTGTGGATAAAAAAAATCTAGTAATGCTTAGATAGAGTATACAGAAGGTTTCAGAACAGTATAATATTCCGGGGGCCAATATTATGAATTGAAGGTCCGATTCCCAAGGGGATGACCACAGCTCCGAAACCCCGCACGATATCCCTACAGCGCCACCATGAAAAAAAAGAGGGAGGACCTAGATGCTGCAAACAAGACATAATGAAAGCATTCAGTGAAGGGGGGGACTAGGCTCGGCTGAATAGGGGGATACGGTGCCTTGTAGGGCGGTGCACAATTGGAAATCAACTTTGTTTACCCGGTTCAAGATTAAAATGGGCCCTGTCCGGTTGCTAACCCGGGAAGGAACAGGATACCAGATAACAAAAAACACTGGGTTTACAAAAGGCGACAAAAATGAAGAACATGAGCACACATTATATTAATAAAGAGATACTTTTTTGTAAAGTAGGGGCCTAAGCTTTTAAAAACATGTCGTTTGCACGGCCTGAGTACTACACAATAAGAGTAAACAGTGAATAAAATTACCCAATATTATATGGAGCATAACATTACAAACACGAAAATTTACAAATAGTTGAGAAATAAAACGTATGATAATATAGGGCCTCACTTGTCAACCCATGTGCTCTGCATGACGGGTCCCTTGTTTTACATATAGGGGAAAAGTGAATAATAAATAAAACAATGACAAAGGGGATAATATTACAAAGGGTGTAACACCTGATCAATGGTTAATTATAAAAACCTTTTTTATATTAGTAGGGCCTTTGGTCAAAAAAAACCCTGTGTGTTCAGAAGGGCCCTCACTAATATAAGGGGGAGTAGGCCTAAAAAGGGGTCATAAATACAATGGTAGGCCGACAATTTGGGGAAAATATTACAAAGAGTAAAATTGGAATAAATGGTTCAATCAATTTTAAAGCCTGTCAGATTAGTAGGGCCTATTGTCAAAATATTGTATTGCACGCTAGGTCCCCCCACCAAAAATAAAAAGAGGTAGTGAAAAAAAAATAACACAATAGTATAAGGGGGTATCATATTAAAAGGGGTGAGATTTTAAATTTAAAGAAAGCTTATCAGTTATACAGCCCTCTAATTTTTGGGCCTCACTTGTCAAAGCAGTGCTTTGCCTGACTAGGTCCCTCACTAATATAATGAGTAGGCCCAGATAATGAGTCGTAGACACAAGGGTAAAGGAGCATAAATTATAAAGGTGGATATTATAAATAAATGGTTACATCAATTTTAAAGCCTTTTTACAATTAATGGGCTCATTGTCACATATTGTTAGATTGCTCCCCACCCCGGTGGGTTGGGTGCATTTTCATATCCTAATAACATGACCTCCAACGGCGAGTATCTCGCCTTGGAGAAAAATAGGCCCTACAGGCCAATTTAATAATTATCAGTGAAACCCGGGAGTGGGGGTGGGAGGTACGTTGATTACTTGGTTCCTAGCCCGGCGCGTAAATTGTTTCCCCTGGCCCGGGGGTGGCCTGGTCCGGTACAGTGAAGACCTGGATTTGGTCGAGTCCTTGACAGAAGGTCCCAGGGTTCCAATGGTTCGTCCCCAGGGCTCCGAATTAGTGTTTGTGAAGAAGGTTCCGTTAATGACGTCGGGTTGAATGCGGCTTAGCCTGGAATCGTATTTTCCGGGCCCCCACTCGCCGCGTCCCCAGTTGGGCTCAAAATCACGTAGCATCCTCCCAGCGAAGCTGTTCCCTCAGAACAACCTCCCTTCGCCCCCCGTCCACGTCCTCTCGCGATCGGGTTTGCTTCCCTACCAGTGCACAAGTCAGGTTATCTCTTGACTCAGCTGGGGAGTTGAGCATTAGTACCGCCCGGGTCAAGGTGGAATGCAACTATTTACGTAGAGTTAGGTTAAAGAAATTTTGAACTAACACCCCAAATAGATGTAAGAGGGGGATAGCTTATGTTGAGCAACTCCCTGGTAGACTCCCCCTTTACGATTTTTTGAAATGCGTAGAAAAAGGGCCTAAATAAAAATTTTTCTGCCAAAATATTTTACATTTTTCAGATCTAAATAATAATCTTCTCCTAATTTTTTACATATTTTCAAAACAAAATAATAATCTTTGCCTAATAGTTTAATATTTTCAGTCAGCTAATTTTAAACCCGTTAGCAAAATATCGAGCCTGAAACAGGAGCATTGCCAGGGTTACCTCTACTTGTTTTTGGCAATCTGGGGCTCCCCTAGGGTGAAGCTGATCTAAGCCATGGCCCTTTTCCACTTTTAATGTAGTTATCATTAAAAAACCAATCTATAGCGTTAGACCTTCTTCCGAACTTGATTTTTTAAATGAAAACACCTAATCAAAAAACAGTTTTTTTTGGGTTTTTTCCTTTTAAACTTGATAAAGTGAATATCCAAACCCGTGTACAACATATAAAAAATTTAAAATCACAATTGTAAACTTGTGGGGTTTTTTTCGCCAGTCATTTGACTTCCCCCATGTAAAACTTTTTTCTGGACCGCTCGGGGCCCCGTCATCAGACGACTGCCCAAAAAAACGTTGACAGGGCCCCTTTTTTTTTTTTTTCATATTTTTTATATTCCAAAAAGTAAAATAATACATATTTTTTAAACTGGCGCCATTTTGAATCGTGGGGGTTTTTTTTATGGCTCCCCCTTTGATCCCTTTTTAACTTTTTAAGAATATTTTTTGCCAGTGCACCTTCCAACATTTTTTCCCGTCTTTTCCTCAAAAATGGGTAAATAATGGGCCCTATTCTTTCTGGCCGCCATTTTAAACCCTAAGGGTCATTTTTCGTGGCCCCCCTTCGTATTGCTTTTTTTGACTTATGAACTTTTTTGCCAAGTAAAACCTTTACTATTTTTTGCCGTTTTATTTGGTTATAAATGAACAGCTTAAAATTACTTTGTCGAATTACTTTGGGCGCAAAATGCTTTCCCCGGAAATGGTAAAGAAACTACATAGTGAGTTGGTCGAAAAATTGCGCTCCCTTTTAAAATGAAGCAAAACATCCAAGTCCCCATCGCCCTACTTTGAGTGTTTTTTAAGGGGAAAGTATGCAATTACATTTAGGGACTATTTTTTAGCAAATTTTACAACAATGCAGTACAAAACGGTAGTATTATTGACAAAATTAACAAAAAATAACAATTAAAACTAAATGAAACTCACTCCACATTTGTTGAAGGAGAAAAAAAAGTATTAACGAAATTATCATAGAAGCCAGTAGGCAAATATATTGTTTTTACACAAAAAAAGTATTTTAAAAGAAAATTTTTAAAACATAAGAAACTTATCCCCAATCTTTGTTGAAAAAGGGAAAAGAATTAACCTTTTGAATCCCTGGAAGCAATGTTTTAGAAATTTATCCAAGTCACAGACGGGACCCTCGTCGATAGAAGAGCAAAACAATCAATAAATGACCAATCTTTCAAAAAACAAGCTAACGACAAGTGGATAAAAAACCATCCCAGCATCCAACCCATAACAAAACAACAACGTGACTACGTCGACTGAAGTAGACAATTTAAAACTTTTTTTAAATTGTTTCCGTGAGGAGTGGTTTGGTCTTGGAAGATTTTCCTATGCGGTCCATCAAGTTTTTTCTGTTTTAAAACGCTTTTTTTCTGGCCGATTTTTGACACACTTTAAATTCGGCACTCTCAAAACTGAAAGGTGAAGCTTTTAACAACGAATCTTTAGCTTTTTTAAAATCGCTCTTGTGAAATGACCTACCATTTTGAAACTCATTAAGGGTTGCTTGACGTTTTCTTTTGTGATTGGGGTTTGTTTCACGGGGATCGCAATGTCAGGTTTTATCCATAGCCTTTTCCCCTTTGTTGCCAAGCCAACAAGATAAATTTTTCCCTATCGGGGCCATCCCCGTTGTAAAATTTTCCCCAATTCCCATGATATCCCGGCCAAATGCGGACCCCTCCTTTCGTCGGAGGCGTCCCCAAAACCTTTGACCGGGCGGGTCCGCATCTCGTGGGATGAAATTTTCCCATGGGATTTGGTAAAAACGTTGGGAATTTCTTCCCCCCCGCAAGAGAGAAAACTCGTGATTTCCCGAGGGCTTTGGGGGGGTTTTCCCGAAGTTGTTTCCCGTCGTTGACGGCGTTTTTAGAACGGCCCCCCAAATTTTTCCTAGTGTATTTTTTGGGTCATCTTTTATTTAATTTATATGCAATTTGAAAAAAATAAAATTTTAAAACCCTGTAATCAGTTGTAAAACTTTTTTACAAAAGGGGGTTCAGATTTATTTTTTAAAAATATTATATAGAACTCCTAACTATACTAGTAACCAATAGCAATCATTAATATGAAATTTTTGGGGTTATTTAATGAGTCTTCCGTGGCCCATTTTTTTTTCGGTGAAATCTCGAAACATTTTTTGTCTTGTTAGGCACAAATAAACCCTTACACATCACATTGATGTGGGATTACCTTGACCGAGTCGAGCCCTTACCCTCCACCCGTCAAAACGAATTTAAAAATTAGCGCATTTCAACATTCAGCTTCTTTTGGAAGGGGGTTCGCTTTCCCGGGCGGGCATTTTCTCCCGGTTCAAAAAGGGTTTTAAGTTCTTCCCCCAAGGACTAAACTACTTTGAATCAATTGTCGCTGAGTCAGTTTTTCAATGGTTTATTGGGACAGGGTTTTTTTTCCCAAAATATCTTAAGGACAAGGGGGGAGTAGATAAATAACCGATGTTACTGTTCCCCCCAGGAACCAAACCCCGAGTCTTTTGGCTTCACTCCCCTCCCATTTTTCCCAAAGTGAAGTTTTTGGATTAACATTAAACACTTAAAAGTAAAAACAGGCCCGACCCTCGTGGGGGAAAAACTTTTTTCTAATGAATGGTAGTGGGTTTTTAACCCTTTTTTAAAAAAAATTTTTTAAAAATTTCTGTGTTTGTTTTCTAATTGTCTGGTAGGAAAAAATAATACCATCGTTACGAGCAAGTGAGGAAGGGATCGAAACAATATTAATGAAAATAAAAAATATGTGAAATTTAAACTTTTTTAAAATTTTTTTTTTAAAAAATTTAAAATTTATAAATTTTATTTTTTTTAATTGAAAATTTTTGTCCTGGATTAAAAAAGTAGGGGTAATTTTTTAATAAAAAATGGTCCCCCTGAGTTATATCTAAAACAAAAAAAAAAACGGGGTTTAAAAAATTTTTCGATGTATTGTGCCCATCAGTCTTCCTTCCATTTACACGGCACCCCTTGATCAAAACATTTGAAAATTTTTAGGTATAATAAGAAAGGGCAATTATACACACCCTTTTTGTACTTTTTTCCCAAAAAAGTTCCGATTTTTTTGAATACAAATTCAAAAAGGGAAACCAATTCAAAACCATACAATGCACCTCGTGGGATCGAACCTCCGTCCCCCGATTCGGCCCGGTCTGGTTTAACCCCAAGCTACAAATAAATTTACAGTATAGCAACGGGATGATTTACCGTTGAAAGAAAAAAGCCCCCTTTTCCCAAAAATGTTTGTTACTTTTATGTTGAACGGGCACTGTAACCTTAGGTTGGTCCCCTTTAAAAACCTAAAACTAACAACTTGTTACGTAAATAAAAAAGCGCGAAGATCCCCCCTATTGGCAGTGGGTGAGATTTTAACTTTTTAAGCACATTTTAGTAGAATCCCCCCAAACACATGGCGAGGGGATAATTTTAAACTAAAACCAAATTTTTTAAAAGAAATTTTATCTGAAATCTAGAAATAAAAATGTTTTTAAATATCTAAAATAAACAAAGCGATAATAGAATTTAAAAATTAACACATTTAAAAAGGAATACGGGCACTAATAACCTTAGTGTTGTATCCCTAAAACCTAATAACTAACTAACTAACTAACAACAAAAATGTGGAATGTTATGATGTTACACCATTATTTATTACCCCGAACTTTTTAAATTTTTTTCATTTAAATTCAAAAGGAGTAGGCAAATCCCCGGTACGGGTTTCCCTCCTCCCTTTGTTTTTATTCATCCCTCTTCTATCACCACTATCGTCCGATTACCCAAAAGTGCAAAAAATTGAAACTTTAAGAAATATCCAATCAACAGTTTTTTAAAGGGTTTTGCTGTGAATGGAAAAAGTATGCTGCTGAGGCGTTAAAGAATATTAATTTGTTTTCCTTTCTTTAAAGCATTTTGCGACATATCACATAAAATATTATTATTTTTTTTCCCAATTTTTTTCTTTGCGTGCCATTAATATTAAATCACCCAAAGTTTAACATTCTGGATACTCAGGTTTTGAAGGAAATTTACACATTACTCATTTTTGTATTTGATTTAAAATTTTAAACCTTTTTTTAATTTTTATTAAGGTTTTGCGTCGTCAAAAGGGCCTGAGGGTTTTTTACCTGCTGCTGAGGGATTGTTTAGTCTGGATTTGGGCGTTGAAGGAACCTACGTACTTTCTTTTTCAGCGCTCTCGGGGCTGCTGGCTATGAAATTTTAACTCTTGAGGGGAAGGGGACGGGGGGCGAGCGAGAACGAGAGAGAAAGATGTTTGGGGGGTTTACATTAAAAACGACCCCCCTTTGCCGCCCCAAACCCTGATTGCAGGGGGATGGAAATGTTTTTGTGGCGGCGGGAGGGGGGGGGGGAGTGGGAGGGAATATAACCAGGGAAATATTTTTTACTGAGAAGGACGAGATAGGGAACAAATCCTACTTCACATCCCCCCCAAAAAGTATCGCATTGCCACCCTCACCATCAATCAAGTAAAATGTGCTATTTACCGCCCATTTCCATTTGACGTTCTTTTTAGTTTCGTTCCTTTTCTTTTTTTTTAGATCGTTTTTTTTCTTTTTTCGAAAAACCCACGAACCAGCGTTTGGGGAAAAAAAATATTTTTTGTTTGGGATTTAAGCTGTGTTGTTTAGAGGACAATAACTAACGTTTGAACCTATTACATATTCCGACAGAGATGGCTCAGTGCGTTTTGCGCACGGCTTTAATTTTTAAGGTCGCCTGTCGAAAAATCCTACCGGAACCTACTGAAGGTGAAGGTTTTCCCAAAAGGTTACAGCTCATGCTATTTCTGGGGTTTTTGCCATATAAAAGCCATCGGAATTCCCCTATTTACCAAAAACCACAAACGCTTTACAAAAATCTCTAAAATTGTTCCCCGGAAGATTTCCAACGGAAAATTATTGACATTATTACAAAATCATTGTTATCATTATTAAAATTTACCCTATAATGGTATGTTTTTTTTTTTCCCTTCCCCGTGAACGGCTTTTTCCCCTTTGCCGCCTTATAGGCTACAAAGTCCGCTAGATTATGATTACATTTTGGGGTTTATGTTTTTATTTTTTCAACGAGGTAAACGAGACGATGAGTGGTGATTATGGAAAAAAAGAACGATTGCACTCCCGGGGTTTTTTATAAGGGGAAACCAAACATGGGAGGGGGGGGGGGGGGGGTCAGTTAGGGTTTGGGGCATGGCTCGGAGGGTTTTTGATTACGAAATTGGGGATAACGTTCATTTTTGGGTGGGCGTTTTGGCACAAATGGTGCCCCTAGAGAAAAAACCCTTTTTAATTTATTTAATAATTTCACTATGATATGGGGGCCTTTTAAATTCCCAAATGCACCTTCTCGCGGTTTGGCCCGGAATAGGGGAGTTTCACTCCCCGAAAATAATGGAGAGCTTTTGGGGCGTCGTCGGGGGAACCCTTCCCCTTTGACTACCCCCCTTGGGCGGGACGACAAAGACAAACGGACGGATGAGACACAGCGGGCGACCACGACGTGGGGGAACCCCCGCCCTCCCCATTGTTTGGCGGGTTTTGACAGCACAGGCCCGTCCCCCCCTTTTCCCCCCCCCCTATCCCTTACTACCTCCCTTCTCTCGATTACCAAGTTGCATAAATAAGACGTAAAACAATATCCAAATTTTGCATATATTAGGGGGAATTTAGGGGGATTCAGTTTTGCAAAAGGCGGTGCTAATTGTAGATGTAGCAACTATAAAAAAAACAGACAAAAAAGGATGGTAGGTAAGATGTGACGAAAAAAAAACTCAGAGCCTTTTTTGCTGGCACCGATCGTACAAGTAGTTTGAATATAATTAATAATTCAGGGATTCAACTACCTTCCACTTGTGATTGACATGGTGTGGTGGAAGAGGTAAAAAAATTCATTTTCGATTTTTAAAGTGGGGAAATCGACCTTGTAACCTCCCCAAAAAGAGTACCATACGCCGCACGTAGCGACCATAAGAGGGACAAATGAGTGTTGGGGAATGGGAAGGGGGAGGGGGCGTTTAAAAACAAAGGCTAATTCCGGAATCTATACGACAAATAGGCACCTGCTATGGCAGGGAAAGGGTCGTGTGAAAAAATGTTCATAATTTGGGGGGTTTAAAAAATTTATTTGATCCTTTATTTATAACAAATTTTGAAAATATTTATAAGATTTGGAATAAATTGTAAAAAAGGAAATAAGAATTTAAATTCTTAAGGGGGTTAAACAAACCCCCTTTAATTAAGAAAATGAATAAATCAAATTTTAATATTGGGGTAAAACCTAAGGTAGGAAGAAAGATAATATAAAACCCTGATTTTGGGTTTTAATTTAAAATAAATGGGAATTGGAACAAAATAAAATCAATTTGTAACCCCTTTTTTAAAGGAAGGGAAGGAATGGTATATGTAATTTTCAAAATTATCAAATTTGAATTTTTATAAATTCAAAATTTTAAAAAAGTCCCCGGGAATGTTTTCCGACCCCAAACAAAGGGGAAAAATCAAATTTGTATTGCAATAAAAAGTAAGCAAAATTTAAAAACCATACCAAATAAAACTTTTGGCTTACATTCTAAATTTTTGCAAAAAAGGGAAACGAAAAATTCTTTAAAAAAAAATCAAATTTGTAAATTCTCAAACAGGGGAAAAAAAAATCCCCATCCCCCCATTGAAAAACCCCTTTTTTTTAAAAAAAATTTGTCATAAAACCATAACCCAAAATTTTGTTGTTCTTTAATTTTAAAAACTAAACCCCTTTTTAGATTTTTTTAAAAAAAATACTAAAAGTGGAAAAAGGGAATTTAGACTTCAGTCCCAAAACCAAATTTTTTTAAAACGGGGTTTGGCCCCCCGAAATCTAATTTGTTGATAATCCAACATTTTTGATGCTGAACAAAAGAATAATGAAATTTTAACATTTTATTTTTCCTTAAATTTTTTAATAAGGGATTTGTTTTAATCGGGTTTTTTTTTTGAAATCACATTTGGCATAACGCAAACCCTAATTTAGCATAAAAAAAAGAAATATGGGTACGTTACCCAATTTTTTTTTTAAAAAATTTATTTTCAGATTTTGGGGGTTTTGTTGTCCATACCGATACTCACTAAAAGTGGGTTTTTTTTTTAGATTAAAACGTACAACACATGAAACCGAGTTTTGGGGTAAAATGGGTGCCCAAAATTTGCCAGTTTTGGGTGTTTTTCCCCAAATAGGCCCACGATTTTGAGGGGTCTAAATTGTTTCCCGTAATGAAGTAATAAACCAAAAAACAATTTAAACGAAAAAAAAACAAAGCCCCGCAAAAAACTTAAATTGGGCAAATAGACACGAAACCAGGGTCCCATTTGGGGCGCACGAAGCACCCCTCAAAATGTTTAGGGGGGCCCGAACCCTCCCCAAAAACTGGACAAAATAAAAGGGCCTATAACTAAATCAAGTTTGAGGGGATAAAAAAAAAAAATAAATTTTTTACTTTTAAGCAAAAAAAAGTTAAAACAATTTGTTTTTTTCATTTTTAAATATTTTTTTCTAGAGTGTCAACGTCAAACCACTGAGTCATGCGGAAGGTATGATTGTTTTCCGATCGCGAACGTAATGAATGCATATTCGATGGTTGTAATTTTCGGTTATCTCGCACTTTCCCTATTTTGTACGGGTTTTTTAGTTTTTCCCGTAAGGAATTGCATTATTTTGGTACATGATGATTATCTCGTTTTGGGTTCCAAATTCTCTTGTTTTGGAGTTTTTTAGTTTTGGGGGTAAAAAACTACGATTTCGTATTTTTCCAGCCCCCCTTTTTTTTCTAAAACGCACTAAATGCACTCTAAAAAAGGATGCCTGATTGCCCATTCAAGGGTTTTGTTTTTTAAAATTTCCCTTCATTTTTTTTTTTGCTTTACGCCTATTTTTGCAACGATGCTAATCTAGACGTGAGTGGGGATTAGAAAGGGGAAAAAGTACATGAGTCCAGGCCTAGCAGGATTCGAACCCGGGGGCCCACCGACGAAATTTTTTGAATCGGAAAGTATTTCCCACAAGAAAATCGTAAAGCTTACCTCGACGCAGATTCGATTGAATCCCGAATTTCTAGAGAAATCATCTTTTGAATCCGACAGCCAAAAACCCCCCACGGAAACATTTCCCACAAATGACGTCAGAGTAGGAAGCCATTGATTGGTTTCAGTCCCTGTGAGAGAAGGGCGATGTTTTCAAGATGGACGCTCTTTTGATGGGGCTGTTTTCAGTTGCGTTTTATTTTGTCGATGTATTTGACGCTGAGAAAAAAGATTTTTGATAGGGAGTGGGGAAGAGGATGAGAGGTTACCGCAGTTTAATTTTACAAAGTCCGCTTTGCGAGTTTTATTGGGATAGGCCTAGCAAAACGTGAGTGTCCTTGTGGAGGGTCTTTGGTCTATCACACCCGTCAGTATTCAGTGGTATTTTTATTTAGGGAAAGAATAGGCCTAGGGCCTAGGACTTTAGATAATGTAAAATTAAAACCAACAATAGAAACTGGGAGGGGCCCAACCCACGATAGGGGGAGCCTTGGCCCTAGACCCTTACGTCCTAGCTAGGCCTGAAGTTTTACCTAAGGGTTAGGGTCTACTAGGTCTAAGCCTAGCCCTAACCCCTACCCAAAGCTAGGCTAGGGGATAGGCCTTATGTCATTTGCATTACCCACACAAAGGCCTAAGCTAGGTCTATTTTTTTTGTTAATGCTAAAGCCTACGAAACAGCTTAATTATTGGATTAGGCACTCCCTAGCCCCTAGCCATATCCCAAGTTAAGGGAAGGTCATTGGTCTAGGCCTAAATAGGCCCTAGGGCTACCTATGGTAGGGCCTAGCCTAGGTAGGCCCTACCCCAAAGGATTAGGCCTAGTAGGCTATAAATAATTGTAAGCTAAGCCTAGCCTAGGCCCCATCAGGTCTAAGCCTTGCTTTTTTTGTTAGGGCCTAGGCCTACTGTAGGAAGTAGGTTACCAGTTAGCTAGGCCTACCTGTGGGTGGTTAGAAAGGCCTAGTGTAGGGCCCTAGGCTACAAGTCAAAGGCCCAGGCCCCTACTCTTTCTTCTGTACCGGTAGAGATCATTGACCGGCACCACTGCAAAATGAGGTAACACCAAAATTCCCTACAAGGACACACACCATATGCCGCTTAATTTGCTACAAGCCCAGTGATAAAGTAGCACTGAACCTAGGCCAACTGTCTAAAAACATTAGGCCTAGTCACTACCGGTAGCCTACCTATATCTAAAGTCACTCGCAACTTACGAACTTGCGTGTAGAATTTTGGAACAACGTATAAAATTGGCCTTGTAAAATTCTAGTGCAGCAGCAACTCTTTGAATATATACTCTCTTCCTTCTCTTTACCTCAGCTCAGCGTCAATTGCAAAAATTGAATTGAAAGCTGCAACGGCATCCATAAAAAAACTACGAATAGAACTAGAATGTAGTTCATAATGGATGATATACCCTTTTGAAGTAAAAAGTATGTCTGAACCGGTACCCAGATCCTTCTTCATTTGAAGCATAGATATTAGATTCATGTACTAATATTCAGCACTCGAGTCACCTTAGTACGTAGCGAGCAAGTGCAGTCAACTTTATGCGTTCCAGATTTAGGCCTACGCCATGCATAGAACTGCGTGCAAGCGAGTCAATGTAGATTTTCATAATTTATTTTGCTTGTTAGCAATTTTGAAGCCACTGAATATTGACATACCCAGTACACCTTAACCACAGCACCAAGTGACACAAAAACAAATGTATCATACAGGCATACCTGGGGGAGTTCCTTTTAAAAGGAGCTTATAAAAGATTCAGTTAATCAATTAAAAAAAGAACTTTTATAAAGTTCTTTAAAGTTCCTTTTTACACCCTTACCTCTAAAAAGTTCAAGTTCCTCATAAAAGAAACTAAAGTTCCTTTAAAAAGGTTCCCTTTTATTTTAACTTTTTTAATGCGACTGCAGAGTGACTGACGTGCAACTTGCAAGCATGCGTATTGCGTACGGCTGTCAAAGAGCACGGTGAGCGGTAGGGTCATGAATCATGATGATACGTATGATATGAAAATTATAAATGATCCATAACGGCAAAGTTGTTTGCTAACAAATCCTGAAAAGTGGTGCTAAGTACAAAATTGACTACTTTATTATAATGGAATGTTTTAAGGAACTTTCTAAAAAGTCCCTTGAAAATATGAACTTGATCAATTAAAAGTTCCTCAACATTAAAATAAATCAAGTTCCTTAAAAGTTCCGGGAAAATGGAACTTGTTCTTTTAAAAAGTTCCTTCTCTAAGTATGCGTACAGGTTGAACGAATTCTTTTAAAGAAATGGCATAGTCAAGTCTTTTTATGTTATGATTTTCTAGGCCTTCCTATTGTAAGAAAATTATTTAAAGAACATAAGGTATGCAGGGTGTAGGTGTAGGTACAATAGTTTTTTACCCCGTTTACATTGCTAGAGTTCGATGCAGGTTATGCGGTTAAAATAATTCATAGTTTAAACGGACACGGGTTTTCAGGCCGGTTGAGTTCATTTCAACCTGCATACATTGCTAGTAGGCTAATAAAACAGTAATGGGAAAGATCTATCATATGAATTGCAGTATATCACACAATATTTTGTTTTATTTGTATAGGCTATAGGCCCTACAGGTAATATGGAATTTAGGCAAGTTGGTTTGTAGTTAGTAATTTATTATAATATTGAAGCATAATAAATTGAGAGATTCTTTCTCCTTGGGGACTTTTTCTTGAGGCTGTGCCGCTGTAGCCAACGATCCACTCCAAACACTACAGGTACGGTACTGCAAGTGCTGGAAGGTCTAAGGAGATTTTAGAGGCACACCCATTGGCAGCTAGTTGATGCCCACCTTCAGGAAACTGTCAACAAAAAAAATCATGTAGTAGCCTCCCTATTGAATTGTGTGCTAAAGCCCTACTACTTGTAATAAAAATCTGGATGACATTAATTTTGGGCCTAAATCATGTCTTCTTTAAATTACTAAGCCTGATTATTTGATTTAATTTTTTTTAAATATGCCAGCTAGTTGTAATGAAAAACTAAGTCTACCATATCACAGTAGGCGAGGCCTGAATTTAATTTGAATCTCAAGTGGCGAGGAGAGTTTGGTAGAGAATGTGAGTGCCGGTATTTGTCTTTGAGATAATTTATTCACTAAGTTCAACTAATCTACATTATAGTCTTCTTTATAATAAGCCTCCACCTTTTTAGAATAAGTAGTCTTAGGCTACATGGCCAAGATTTTAAAATACATAGGGCTAACGCCTAATAGACTTTATCCATTAGGCTTTTTACATTAGGGGCCCAAGTAATTTTTGACATTATTTTTCGATACATATCTGCGTAGGCCTTGGTATGCTACCGGTATAGATTGGTGATATTTTAAAAGTCTGCCCTAGACCTATGGTCTTACAATAATTATTATATTTTTAATTTATTTGACGTAAGTTTATTGTAACTTCTTGTTTGATGGCCTGAATAACGGCAAATTATAATAGGCCTATGCTAAATAAAAACATGAGACTACTGTCTGATGGGCTTCTAAACCTGCCGTATGTTTGACGGCAGAGCACGTTAGACGTAAGCAGCCACTAGAGCCGGTTTACTGACCACACTTGCAATATGTAGGCTTACCCCTGCCCCACCTGCCCCACATAAAATCTTACCTCTTCACGACATCAGTAAACTCATTCCATGTGCTGATTACTGCAGGGCTAGGAGGGTACCGGTGCTGAAAGTACAGTAGTTTCAAACAGTTCTTCATTTTAAGCTGCCGTACGAACATAACAATCATAGCGTTGTTGAATAATTGCATCTGTAAAAAATAATAGTTTTTAGTTCAAGTTCTCTAGCATAGGCACTACTTTATATTACTTATTCCCCGTTTATATTACCTACTAGCGTCCAACGTGGGCTGGAACGCGGATTACAACTTTTGAGTTTTTTCCCCCCATAGGCCGAACCTAAATTAAGTCCCCTGAATGCAATGCACACTACATTACAATGATCTGATATGACCTAAAGATTGCCTAGGCCTATCAAGCCGATGGTTTTAGTCCATGTTTAGGTCTGACAATGCTCTCTAGGCCTGTTTGTAATTCTAGTGAGTCAGTAAGTTAGGCGTAGGGCCTAGTGCATGGGCTGGCCTAGAGTTGTAACAGCGTTGAACCTAACCTAGTCCTATGCTTTAGTTTGGTTAAGGATTGGCCCTTGTGTATCTTATGTAGGCCCTACTTCCTAGGCTTATGCACAGGGGCCTAGGGCTTGGAAGTTCCTGGTCTCTATTTTAGGTTAGGTGAAGTCAGCTCAGGTCTTTCGTAGGCCTAGATTAGCAGATACTACATAGGCCTACTACTTGTGACAGGGCTAGATTTGTGTGCATAAATTTAAACAAAGGCTAGGTCCTTATGATGAACTTTATGATGTAGGGCCTAGGTACTAAGCTAAAGATAAACATACCTCATGAACCTCGTAGGCCTATCGTTGGGTACTAGGGCCTACGCCTAGACCACCAGAATCATTGTTTTCTTTTGCTGATGCAATATTTCAAATGAGATTGCATGGCATTACCAAGAACTGACGCCTAGGCTCCTAAAACCCGATTTTGAAAAGGTCTTGGGAACATTTACGTCTACAGATTGACACTTGTCAAGTCCCATGTGTTATTTTGTTTACTAAAAGTGGGCGAAGACCACTGCCTTCAAACCTTGTCGTTCCCACCGCTCGCGTCTGAGCGCTCTCCCATTGGTTGAATAAATTATGTTCCGACAACGGCTGGGATAGTTGTCGGAAACTTTACGAATTCGGGTTCCTCAATCCGACTGTCGCAAAATACCGTCGAGGCTAGACTTTCCGAATTCGGTTTTTGTGGTCGGCCGAAAAAATGCTTTCCGACAGTTCGTCGAGGCTAGGCCCCCAGGAACGAGCAGAGACCGCGGTTTTCTACACCTGCGCCTAATCGTCCGCGGCCAACTACGCTGGCTAAATTGTCCACTCACTCGATCGGAATAGTATGATTACAGTAATAAAGACGTAAAGCAAGTAGCACTGAGAAACATTACATGATGATACACTTATTACTAGTTCCCAATCACATCATTCGTGGTACTAGACTCCCAGTCCAATCAAAACAAATTGTCAATCTGTTATAGAATGAAGAAAGGATGTCAGTCTGTTGTTATTGTGCGGTGTTGCAAAACATCCTAGTAGTGGTCTCGCCTGTGCCTCGAGGACACACTTTCCTCCCCTAACGTCTGGAATGCCATTCCACCTGCCTGTGTGAGCTCCAGCGAGCCCTCGCTCGCTCGACTGTTGTCCTCCCCTCCGCCCGGCGCCCGCGGAGAAGAGAAGCAAAGCTTCATGAAACGGCCACCGCGTGGAGACACTCTCCAAAACAAACACGCACAAACAGTTGCCTTTTGTTTTAAAAGAGATTAAATGAGTTATCAACATAGCAACAACTTCATGACCCGCAGAATTCACTCGTCTACATTTGGTGTGTTTTGTAACTGTGTATATTCGAAAATACAAAACATACCGTTAAATAACTATAATTAACCGAACACATTGCAAACTTTAAAATACGGCACGTAAAACATGGATTTTAGTATCGAAAAAATACGATAACCATAAGAAAGAGAATAAAATTCCCTAGGGAATGATTACTTTGTGGGCCACATTCCTTATGTTTGGAGCTCAATAAAAAATGGTAAACTGGAAGTTTGTGTTAGCGCATCGCTGCTGTCTGCGCGCGACTCGCACATCCTTAATCAATGAATGTTATTTTTATTCTGTGTCCTCGTGGCAATTGTATCTGTACAACAGAGTTTCTCTCTCAACTGTTAAGAATTTTTTGTAAATTTTAAATAATATTGGTGGGGTTTATGGACGTAGTCCTCATGTGCTCCATGTCCAAATCTCGCCCTTTTTCCCCTACCAATACACAGCAATTTAATTAATTAATTAAATATACTCGTTGTTTGTCATAAACAAGTTGTTTGATAGGGAGAGCACCAGATGATAAGATGCGGTGGATTTGCTGCTGTCTTCCTCCTGCAAACTTTGGTCACATATCCTCAAATTTTTAGGATC
>JAMZAV010014554.1:0-15780 GCA_024449915.1 Sweltsa coloradensis
TGTGGGAAACATTCGAAACAAAATTAATTTTTCATTTGAAAATCGAAAAAAAATTTTCAAACGATTTCGTTTTTTTTCGATTTTAACAAAATTTTTCGATTTATAACACCTGCATGCTTTGTCCGATTGTAATAATTTTTTCACACAACCTTTATTTTATGAATTGATATATTCGTGTGAATTTTGAGCTTTATCGAAAGATAAATTTCTTTCAAAAATCGCAATTTTTGGAATTTTTTTTTGATTTTCAAATTTCTTTGGCTTATAGCACCTACATGCTTTATCCGATCGTATGATATTTTTCACAGAACCTTAATTTCATGAATTTATATATTCGTGTGAAATCTGAGCGCAATCGAAAAATTATATGTTATGAAAATCGAAATTTACGATTTTTTTTCTTTTTTAAATTACGAATAATTAAAAAAAAAAAAAATTAAAGTTTATTTTTTATTTAATTTAAATTAATTTTAAAAAATCAACTAAGTAATGATTTTTACCAGTACAACAGAAAATCCCCCAAACACTTAACAACTCAATGCACCAATTACGCTCATCCAACAACGCGGCGGGACTTAAGCGTTTTCCTAGTAATACTAATAATTTACACTATTAATTGGTCGGGACATGTCGTCGCGTCGAATCTACTTTAATTGCTTTTGACGTTTCAGCCCAACTGTGTGGGCTATCCTCAGAAAAACAAGATATTTATTCTAAAAACTTACAAAAAGAAAAAGAAAATCACAAAAAAACAGTTACCATGATCAGGCCCGCCTTCTATAAACATGCATTACATTCTTATGAAGACTTCTTACACCAAAAATATCACATTTGAGAGTTTCTGGTACGTAAAACGATCACTTCGTCGGACTCCACTTTCTTGGGGCTGATCCAGTTCTGGGACAGGGAGGACGAGAAGGTCTGTATTCGAAACCGGAAGTAAGATGTCGGGGATAATGCAATTATTTGCGATACGGCCAGCGTTGGAGTTGTCTTGAATCATTTTTAATATAGGCGCCCACGACCCGCTCAGCCTAAACCCAACATCACCATTAAAGTGGTTTGGTGTAGCAATTTCAATGGACTCTAACCAATCTTGGTAGTAAACGAGGCTCTTTGCAAACTATTGTGGCACTATCAAACAGAATTTCATGCCTTGGATTGTTAGCATTTTCACAAGCATGTTTAGCAACCGCTGACTGTTCTTCTCGAGCATGCCTACAATGAGCTTTATGTTCTTTTAGTCTTGTTCCCACTGTCCTGCATGTTTGGCCTATATAAACCAACCCACACTTGCAAGGAATTTGGTAAACACCACTCTCTTGCAGTGGAATTATATCCTTGACTGGCTTCATCAAATTTTGCTACCTACTAAAATTGAAAACTAATATATTAAACCTTTATTTCTATAGATTCTAGCTAACTTTTTCAACTTGTTCTTTCAAAAGATACTACATCACCATAATCTTAATGTCCAAGTGAAATATGAACGTTGTAGCCCACCCGTTTGGTCAGAATCGGCCCAAATGTGACGAAAATATCGCACTAAAAATCGAAAAAAATCGTAAAAGTACGATATTCATGAGAAATATTTCTTCGATTGTACCCAAAAGCAATACACCTCTAAGTTCAGAGAAAACGAAGGTCCCCTCAAAATTTCATCAAGATCGCTTATGCCGTTTGCCCGGAATCCTGCTAACAAACAGACAAAAAAAAAAAAAAATTGAACATTGGAGCTAACTTTGGTGGGGGGTCAGGGAAATTGAAGTTTTCGCTTCGCTCGCTACGCTCATCCAATTAATCGTAATTTTAAAAAAGAAAAATATCGTAAAATTGCGATTACATAAGAAATAATTATTCGATTGTACTCAAATTTCACACGACTAGGAAAACGCTAAAGTCCCGCCGCGTTGATGGATGAGCGGTTTTTTGTAAGTTTTTTGTTTGCGTTTTTTGCGTTTGTTTGCACTTTTCCTTTGCAAGTGCTTTTTGAATGCATTGTAGGTGATTGTTGTCAAGTTTCTATTGTTATACTTGTTAATTGGTATTATAAACCTCAAAAAACTCATATTAAAACCTTTGTTTCTGTGGATTCTGACTAACTTTTTCAACTTTTTCTTTCAAAAGGTACTACATCACCATAACCTTAATGTCCATGTGAAATCTGAACGTTGTAGTCCCACCCGTTTGGTCAGAATCGGTCCGAATGGGACGAAAATATCGCACTAAAAATTGAAAAACTAATATTAAAACCTTTATTCTATAAATTATAGCTAATTTTTTCAACTTTTTCTTTAAAAGGGTACTTCAACACCATAATCGTAATGTCCATGTGAAATATGAACGTTGTAGCCCCACCCGTTTGGTCAGAATCGGCCCAAATGTGACGAAAATATCGCACTAAAAATCGAAAAAAATCGTTAAAGTACGATATTCATGAGAAATATTTCTTCGATTGTACCCAAAAACAATACACCTCTAAGTTCAGAGAAAACGAAGGTCCCCTCAAATTTTCATCAAGATCGCATATGCCGTTTGCCCGGAATCGAGCGAACAAACAGACGGAAAAAAAACAAAAAAACATTGGAGCTAAATTTTTTGGGGGTCAGTGAAATTGAAGTTTTCGCTTCGCTCGCTAGTCGCTACGCTCGCTACGCTCATCCAAATATATAAATTCATAAAATTATTACAATCGGATAAAGCATGTAGGTGTTATAAGTCAAAGAACTGTTTTAAAAGAGAAAAAACCCGTAAAATTTCGATTATCATAAGAAATATTTTTTCGATTGCGCTCAAATTTCACACGAATATCTTAATTCATAAAATTATGGTTCTGTGAAAAAATCATTAAAATCTGACAAAGCATGTATGTGTCTTAAGTCGAAGAAAAATTTAAAAAAAAATCGAAAAAAATCGTAAAATTGCGATTTTCATGAGAAATAATTTTTCGATTGTGCTCAAAAACGTGGCAGTTCTAAGTTCAGAGATTTCGAAGGCCTCCATAAAATTTCATCGCAATCGGAGTATCGGTTTAGCCGGAATCGTGCTAACAAACAGACAAAAATACAAAAAGAAAAAAAGAAAAAAAAACATTCCGGATTTTTTTCTCCAGTGTAGTGAAATGGAATCTTCGCTTCGCTCGCTACGCTCATCCAATAAGTACTAGGAAAACGCTAAAGTCCCGCCGCGTTGATGGATGAGCTTTTTTTAAAAGTTTTTAGTCTGCGTGGGATATCTTTACTTTTGCAAGTGCTTTGTTGCTTTGTTTTTCTGCCCACGCATTGTAGATGATTGTTGTCAAGTTTCTATTGTTACTTGTCAATTTGTTATTATTTACCGTTAAAAACTTATTGGATGAGCGTAGCGAGCGTAGCGAGCGGAAGCGAAGACTTCAATTTCACTGACCCCCCAAAAAATTTAGCTCGGGTGTTTTTTTTTTTTTTTTTTTTTTTTGTTTTTCCGTCTGTTTGTTCGCTCGATTCCGGGCAAACGGCATATGCGATCTTGATGAAAATTTGACCGGACCTTTGTTTTCTCTGAACTTAGAGGTGTATTGTTTTTGGGTACAATCGAAGAAATATTTCTCATGAATATCGTACTTTTACGATTTTTTTCGATTTTTAGTGCGATATTTTCGTGACATTTGGCCGATTCTGACCAAACGGGTGTGGCTAGAACGTTCATATTTCACATGGACATTAAGATTATGGTGATGTAGTACCTTTTGAAAGAAAAAGTTGAAAAAGTTAGCTAGAATCCATAGAAATAAAGGTTTTAATATTAGTTTTTCAATTTTTAGTGCGATATTTTCGTCACATTTGGGCCGATTCTGACCAAACGGGTAGGGCTACAACGTTCAGATTTCACATGGACATTAAGGTTATGGTGATGTAGTATCTTTTGAAACAAGAAGTTGAAAAAATTAGTCAGAATCTACAGAAATAAAGGTTTTAATATGAGTTTTTTGAAGTTTATAATACCAATTAACAAATAACAATAGAAACTTGACAACAATCACCTCCACAATGCATTCAAAAAGCACTTGCAAAGGAAAAGTGCAAACAAACGCACAAAACTCAAAAAAAAAACTTACAAAAAAAACGCTCATCATCAACGCGGCGGGACTTTAGCGTTTTCCTAGTATTAAAAGCTTTATTTCTATGGATTCTGGGTAACTTTGTTAACTTTTTCTTTCAAAGGGTACTTCATCACCATAACTCTAATGTCCATGTACTAGGAAAACGCTAAAGTCCCGCCGCGTTGATGGATGAGCTTTTTAAAGTTTTAAGTTTGCTTGGGATATCTTTACCTTTGCAAGTGCTTTGTTTTGCTGCCTACGCATTGTAGGTGAATGTTGTCAAGTTTCTTTTGTTTCTTGTCAATTGGTATTATTTACCGTAAAAAAACTTATATTAAAACCTTTGTTTCTGTGGATTCTGACTAACTTTTTCAACTTTTTCTTTCAAAAGGTACTACATCACCATAACCTTAATGTCCATGTGAAATCTGAACGTTGTAGTCCCACCCGTTTGGTCAGAATCAGTCCAAATGTGACGAAAATATCGCACTAAAAATTGAAAAACTAATATTAAAACCTTTATTTCTATAGATTCTGGCTAACTTTTTCAACTTTTTCTTTAAAAGGGTACTTCAACACCATAATCTTAATGTCCATGTGAAATATGAACGTTTCTAGCCACACCCGTTTGGTCAGAATCGGCCCAAATGTCACGAAAATATCGCACTAAAAATCGAAAAAAATCGTAAAAGTACGATATTCATGAGAAATATTTCTTCGATTGTACCCAAAAACAATACACCTCTAAGTTCAGAGAAAACGAAGGTCCCCTCAAATTTTCATCAAGATCGCATATGCCGTTTGCCCGGAATCGAGCGAACAAACAGACAGAAAAAAAAAAAAAAAAAAAAAAACATTGGAGCTAAATTTTTTTGGGGGGTCAGTGAAATTGAAGTTTTCGCTTCGCTCGCTACGCTCGCTACGCTCATCCAATAATATGAACGTTGTAGCCCCACCCGTTTGGTCAGAATTGGCCCAAATGGCACGAAAATATCGCACAAAAATCAAAAAACTTATATTAAAAGCTTTATTTCTATGAATTCTGACTTACTTTTTCAAATTTTTCTTTCAAAAGGTACTACATCACCATAACTTTAATGTCCATGTACAATATGAACGTTGTAGCCCCACCCGTTTGGTCAGAATCGGCCCAAATGTCACGAAAATATCACAATAAAAATCGAAAAAAATCGTAAAAGTACGATATTCATGAGAAATATTTCTTCGATTGTACCCAAAAACAATACACCTCTAAGTTCAGAGATTTTGAAGGTCCCCTCAAATTTTCATCAAGATCGGATATGCCGTTTGCCTGGTAGAGAGTTAACAAACAGACAGAAAAACAAACAAACAAAAAAAAAAAAAACAAAAAAAAAACACCCGAGCTAAATTTTTTGGGGGTCAGTGAAATTGAAGTCTTCGCTTCGCTCATCCAATTATAATTCGCTTAAAAAATTACATTTCATTGAATTACATTAATTGTATCTATAGAATATTTATTTTTTACTGTTTATTTCAGTCATCTTCTTACCTCCGTTTTCCAACAATTACACCTAGGCCCTACGGGAGTGTTCCCAATTAACGGGATGGTATAATAAATAATGTTTAGTTGGTCGGTTCAAAGGCAGCAGAATCGTTGCCGTAAAACACAAAATGCAAATCGCTCTTGTAGCTATTGAGCATACTATACTTACAAATTATCAGCGGGAGTTGGTCCGGAAATACAATAAAGAGGGAATATTATATTAACTCGGGTTGCGTTCTAACGGTTCATACTTTCATTGTTGTTTTAGCAATTCTAAACAAAAGGTTCATATTTATTGAAATGTTAATGAATATTTGCAACAGTTCTTGGGAATCAAATAGCATACTGTTTACTTAACCTATTTCCAGCTTGCTTTTGCTTTTTTAAAAATTGAATATTCTGATTGAGAAACAGAGTGTTACAACAGCTTGCACTAACCCACGAACGTATTTTCTGTGGTTACTTTCCTACATTTATTTAAATTATTGACCGGAATGGATTTTCCGTAGAGATTCGCGAATTCGTAAAATTCTATGTGTCTGTTTTAGTGATAATATGTGTGCACCTACATAATACAAACATGAATGATTAGACGGCAATGACAGTGACACAATTAACGAACGATGACAAAGACGATGAAAACCGCGTCGTGAGAAACCCCCCTTTCCTCCCCTCCCCGTGGCTGGTTCTGACCAGCATGGTCCCCTCCTCCCCATATAAGCTAGAGTGGCGCATTATGACCTAACGGTTGACGCGCCCTTAATCCAAATAAACTAAACTAAAACAAGAAAATAAATATTTTTCTTTTCTACGAATTTCTAAGAATGCTTATTTGTTTGGAATCAACGACAAACAATGTAAAATGGTCAATGGTTGTATTTATGTCACAATTATAAAACGTACATATTTTATTACATGCCTCTTCTTTATTTCAACAAAATAATGTATAGCTTCTCGTATGGCATGTAGTGTGTGTTGTGTAAGCCGTTTGCTCTCTCAGATAGTTGAAGCTTCGGCGAACAAGGCCAGGGAGAGCCAACCGTCTTAGGGTTTGTTTATAAGTCTACTTATTGTGTAAGCTCCTTCAAACCTGCGTAGGATGGCTCTTTGGAATAATAATCACACTGGCACATACTTATACAATTAGTAAACATCATTGTGTTCAGACCAATTATATTTTCACGGGCTAAAGCTCCGATGTCAGAATCTTCGTACGGTTGCCATGAAAACAGAAACATTTTGTGCGCCAACAATAATTCGTTCCCATTTAGACTGTTCAATATTAAATTCAAGTTTTCGTGAATTAATAATTAAGCCCTTCGTGGCACCAAACGCATTCTACTACGAGTTGGAGTGCGGTAATTCTCGGTATGGAATCGGTGAGTGAAAAGAATGCGAAGTCTTGTTCTGTGTGACGCGAATTATTTCCTAATTACTAAGAAAACGCTTAAGTCCCGTCGCGTTGATGGATGAGCTTTTTTTGTAAGTTTTTAGTTTGCGTAGAAGGTAGAACCACTTTTCCTTTGCAAGTGCTTTTGGAATGCATTGTAGGTGATTGTTGTCGAGTTTCTATTGTTACTTGTTAATAAACCTAAAAAAACTCATATTAAAACCTTTATTCTATGGATTATGGCTAACTTTTTCAACTTTTTCTTTCAGAAATTACCATAACCTTTAATGTCCATGTAAAATATGAACATTGTAGCCCCACCCGTTTGGTCAGAGTCAGCCCAAATGTCACGAAAATATCGCACTAAAAATCGCAAAAAATCGTAAAAGTACGGTATTCATGAGAAATATTTCTTCGATTGTACCCAAAAACGTGGCAGGTCTAAGTTCAGAGATTTCTCATGAATATCGTACTTTTACGATTTTTTTCGATTTTTAGTGCGATATTTTCGTGACATTTGGGCCGATTCTGACCAAAAGGGGGGGGGCTACAACGTTCATATTTCACATGGACATTGAAGGTAATGGTGATGTATTGCTTTTTGAAAGAAAAACGTTGAAAAAGTTAGCCAGAATCTATATAAATAAAGGTTTTTATATGAGTTTTTGAGGTTTATAATAACAAATTTAAAAAGTAACAATAAAAACTTGACGACAATCACCTACAATGCATTCAAAAAGCACTTGCAAAGGAAAAGTGGTCCTAAACAAACTAAAAACTTACAAAAACGCTCATCCATCAACGCGGCGGGACTTAAGCGTTTTCCTAGTTATAATACAAGTCGCAATCATTCATGGCGTACAATTAAATTGGTTGCTGGGTCTGTTATTTTGAATTGTTGGAACTGTTTGGTAATTTACTTTGTTTGTTAAGCGGGCAAGCTAAGCTCACGGGTTCAAACCGTCTGTTCAAAATTCAAATGGTTCAAACCCAGTGTGCTCCTGGCTTTATATTCGTTGCATTAGCGATATAAACCATTTTGAGAGCATCTGCTATAAGTACAACTTTTCCACCTATAATTTAACCAGATAGGAGCTTTGCAAGTGGACATATGAAGATCGCACACATACCCTCTCTAACAATAGAAAATTGATCTACATTCGTACGCTTGATCATAGAAACATAAAATGTGAATTTTGTTTGATATTAGGCCTATATAAAGTGAATTTAAATGAACGAATACCCTTATAAAGAATGAACCTACCCTCTCCTAGCCCTCGCGTAGCATCCGGTCTATCGCATAACCTTTCTTCCTTGCCTCGGGCTCTCTCAAGAGCCACTTAGCGACAAGAGCATCCAGCCCTTATGCTCAGTTCTCACGCAGAGGTCGAACTTACACCGGTGTCACGACGTAGCCCGTAGCCCAGGGTTCCCAGTGGTCGCTCTACGCATGCAGATTGCAGCATAGGAGACTACAGAAAAAACTGGCTCACTAACATGTCAACAGGTAGCTCAATTATTTATTTTTTAGTAGATATTCACATCATTTTAGACTTTCTCGCCGGTTACGCTGAACACACCGTTGTGAAAATAGATACAGTTTCTAGTTTTAATGACGTCAAAGGGGAGGAGGGTTTAAGTCGTTCCGAAGCTTGATTGGCACACGAATTAATTCCTACGCCGGTACGCGGGCATGACAACCCAGCATAAATCTCAAATTCGTTCCTACTCCTACCCAACTTGCACCCTATCAATCAGCAAACTGAAAAGAAGCCAGTGGTATTATGGACAAAATAAATGTTAATCATCCTCATTATCTGTCATCCGCAAATAATTATCTCATGAATTATCTCTGGTGCCATACGGCCCACTCCCGTATTTGAGAAGGTCCCCGTTTTGTAACAGCATGTCCAACCAATTTCTTGGAAATGAAGATTTAGAAATGAATGATTGGTAGTAGGGGGGCAACAGGTATCTCGTGCATCTTCGTGGAAGAGTTTTGCGGTAAGTTGTATTCTATTAGGTAGTAGGATACAAGTTTTTTGCACTTTCCTTGCAGGCCATCCTATGCTGCAGAGGGCGTCGGGGCGTCGCGACGCCCTTACAGGTTTTTTAAGAGGGATGATTTTAAATCTCGTGTGCCTTTTGTGATAGTGTGTTGCGGTAAAACTATATTTTATTGAGTAAGAGCATACAAATGTTTTGCACCTATTTTGCAGGTCCTGGTATGCTTGAAAGGGCGTCGGGAGCGTCGCGACGCCCTAAACCGCTTTTTTTAAGAGAAATTATTTTTATCTCATGTGCCTTTCGTGATAGAGTATTGCGGTAAACTGTATTCTATTAAGTAATGACATACAAGGTATTTTCACCAACCTTGCAGGTCCTGGCACGCTTCAGAGGGCGTCGGGGGCGTCGCAACGCCATAAAACGGTTTTCTTAAAAGAGGGATGAATTTTTATCTCGTGTACCTTTCGTGCTAGAGTATTGCGGTGAATTGTATTCTATTAAGAAATAGCATACAAGTTTTTAGCACCTACCTTGCAGGTCTTGGCACGCTACAGAGGGCGTCGGGGGCGTCACGACGCCCTATAACGCTTTTTTAAAGAGGGATTATTTTTTATCGCATGTGTTTTTTGTGATACAGTATTGCGGTGAATTGTATTCTTTTAAGTAATAGCATACAAGTTTTTAGAACCTACCTTGCAGGTCCTGGTAGGCTTCAGAGGACGTCGGGGGCGTCGCGACGCCCTTTAACGTTGATAAAGATGCTTGATCTTTTATCACGTGTGCCTTTCGTGATAGAGTATTGTGGTAAACTGTATTCAATTAAGTAATATCATTCAAGTTTTTTGCACCTACCTTGCAGGTCCTGGTACGATTCAGAGGGCGTCGGGGGCGTCGCGACGACCTATAACGTTTTTTAGGGTGATGTTTTTTTATCTCGTGTAACTTTCGTGATAGAGTTTTGCGGTGAACTATATTCTATTAAATAATAGCAATCAAGTTTTTTTAACCTACTTTGCAGGTCTTGGTACGCTTCAGAGGGCGTTGGGGGCGTCGCGACGCCCGAAAACGTTATTTATGAGGGATGATTCTTTATCTCGTGTCCCTTTCGTGATAGAGTATTGCGGTAAACTGTATTATATTAAGTAATATCATACAAGTTTTTTGCACCTACCTTGCAGGTCCTGGTAGGCTTCCGAGGGCGTCGGGGGCGTCGCGACGCCATTTAACGATGATAAAGATGCTTGATTTTTTATTACGCGTACCTTTCGTGATAGAGTATTGCGGTAAACTGTATTCTATTAAGTAAAAGCATACGAGACAGTTTACCGCAATACTCTATCACGAAAGGAACACGAGATAAAAAATTATCTCTCTTTAAAAAAAACAGTTATAGGTCGTCGCGACGCCCCCGACGCCCTCTGAAGCCTACCAGACCTGCAAGGTAGGTTCATAAGACTTGAATGGTAATACTTAATTGAATACAGTTTACCGCAATACTCTATCACGAAAGGGACACGAGATAAAGAATCATCCCTCATAAATAACGTTTTCGGGCGTCGCGACGCCCCCGACGCCCTCTGAAGCGTACCAGGACCTGCAAAGTAGGTTCAAAAAACTTGATTGCTATTATTTAATAGAATATAGTTTACCGCAAAACTCTATCTCGAAAGGTACACGAGATAAAAAAACATCACCCTAAAAAACGTTATAGGTCGTCGCGACGCCCCCGACGCCCTCTGAATCGTACCAAGGAACTGCAAGGTAGGTGCAAAAAACTTGAATGATATTACTTAATTGAATACAGTTTACCACAATACTCTATCACGAAAGGCACACGTGATAAAAAATCAAGCATCTTTATCAACGTTAAAGGGCGTCGCGACGCCCCCGACGCCCTCTGAAGCCTACCAGGACCTGCAAGGTAGGTTCTAAAAACTTGTATGCTATTACTTAAAAGAATACAATTCACCGCAATACTGTATCACAAAAAAACACATGCGATAAAAAATAATCCCCCTTTAAAAAAGCGTTATAGGGCGTCGTGACGCCCCCGACGCCCTCTGTAGCGTGCCAAGACCTGCAAGGTAGGTGCTAAAAACTTGTATGCTATTTCTTAATAGAATACAATTCACCGCAATACTCTAGCACGAAAGGTACACGAGATAAAAATTCATCCCTCTTTTAAGAAAACCGTTTTATGGCGTTGCGACGCCCCCGACGCCCTCTGAAGCGTGCCAGGACCTGCAAGGTTGGTTAAAATACCTTGTATGTCATTACTTAATAGAATACAGTTCACCGCAATACTCTATCACGAAAGGCACATGAGATAAAAAATAATTTCTCTTAAAAAAGCGTTATAGGGCGTCGCGACGCTCCCGACGCCCTTTCAAGCATACCAGGACCTGCAAAATAGGTGCAAAACATTTGTATGCTCTTACTAATAAAATATAGTTACCGCAACACTCTGTCACAAAAGTCACACGAGATAAAAAATCATCCCTCTTAAAAACGTGTAAGGGCGTCGCGACGCCCCCGACGCTCTCTGCAGCATAGGATGGCCTGCAAGGAAGTGCAAAAAACTTGTATCCTACTACCTAACAGAATACAACTTTCCGCAAAACTCTTCCACGAAAGATGCACGGGAAATAAAATCATACCTCTTGCTCCTCTACTATGGCGTTTACAAGTTTTAATAAAGAAGACAAGAGGCCACAATACAAGCGGCTTCGTTTTAGTCTAATGATTGCCAGGTTGTAAGTTGGTTTGGAACGTAGAGGCTACACAGTTCTGCACCTTACCTTCAAACGTTCGGTTCCACATGAGTGTGGTGATCTCCCTGCCATCCATCTCGGTGAAGCCATCGCTGACGCTCTGATTGAGGGCGAGTGCGTACAACACCACGCGTCGTAGAAGGCGGTGACGAAGGTCGAGACGGACTCGTTGCCGTAGTCGAACCGTAGCGGTCGAGAGCCATCTGTTTTGACCTCGTCGGAGAAGACTGATACTGCTCGGTGTTGTTCGGTGTCGCCGCCGTTACCGTCAACAGCGCGGTGTACGCCGTCCTTCGCGCGCTCGTTGCGGGCGTCTGTGTCGTTGTAGACGAACCCGGGTCAGGCTCTCCTCGTTCATGCTGCGGGCAGAAGGAGGCGCAGGAGAATTAGTAGAGAAAAGACCCTCATAAAAAAGTCTAGTTTGAATGGCGGGCCGGAAGCGCCACACGTTAAAAATGTCTTAACTTTGGTCCGGGCATCTCGCAGATCGCGACCTTGATTTTGTCTAAAATCTTTTTAGCACACCTGCATGAAGAGATTACCGATTCCTTAAGCATGTTACAAGATACGAATTTCATTATACTGCGCTTTAGTTTAAACATCCGAAACCAGTTCCGAGACCCCGGTTCTAAGTATCGAGCGACCGCTAGAACGTCAAGTAAAGAGTTTATGTCTACGTAAACACACGTCAATACATGTGTTTCAATCAGAAATAGACGTATCCCTCTCGTCGTGGAATATCCTAGTTCACCGATCGTAGTAGCGAAAAGCAAAAAGTATGAAATGAAACCATAATGTATGTATGCATTTCCAATTGTATACTTGGCGTCTTTCTAAAACTCCATTTCCCGTAGTCGACAAACTTTTTGATAACTAATACAACAATGATCAACTTCGAATTAAATTCACACTCAGGCGACAGGTTGCGAGTGGTTGGCTGTATGTGACTTGGCAGACTAGAAAATTGTCTGCTTGAGACAGAAAAAAAACGCGCAAACAAAGTCTAATTCATCTATTTTGTTTGCGCATGGCGTAAGAATTAGCTACTAAACTTCCTATTTCCGTGGATTGTGCAAAAAGTGCATTTAGTCGACACTACACGTCCAATACCAACAGATTCATCAACGCATCGCTAACATGTATGTTTGAAACATATGCAAGGAACGAGCGGTAGCTGAGAATTAGGTTGGTACTTGGCAAGTGTGAGAAATGGCATCACCTCAGAAAAGAAGCCTACCAGACCAGAGTTCTTCTTATTGCCTTGAGTAAAGTATGTACTCTGTAAAACTGGCTCGCCAACCAACTACTGCCGTGCAATAAGTTCTTGAGTTTTTTGATAATGCGAAAAAAAATAGTTTTCGGTTACAGATTATGTTTACTTTACTCTCTAAACACTGTGGTGTGGTCATTAAAACCTGCACATTAAAAGTTTATCAATTGTTAAAGGCCTTTTTTCGAATGATTAGCCTAAGCCTTTAACACTCGTTTTTACACGTGTTGTCGTATAATGCATTTTCAAACGCTTACCTTAGTTATTACAAAGATTATGAAGGCCTGGTTATTATGCTCGCAAACAATGTGCTAATTTCACGCACTAGTGGGCCAGTTCTTGGCTTCCCACATCCTACTATGAGTAGTTGTACTTGTCAGTCAATTCTCATGCAGCTATTTACGAGGGAAAATTCGTAGTTACCTCTCATTTAGTGATAATAATACACTTGGTGATGAGGCCAATTTAACATTTGTTTTGTAGGATTTATTTATCTACTTGATAAGTTTGTTTTCATTACAGTCTATCGATGTTAGCCCAGGGTTTGTGGCGTTAATATCGAGTATCGTCGTTATTTTGTTCGACAGCAGAATTTTTATTCAGCCACTCGCATATTTATATCCCACTCTGTCAGCGAATCTAATTCGCACGGACAAGGAATATCCATCACTGAATTCTAAAAGTTTGCTCGACGGATCTACACAACTTCGGTTTATATGGTAATATAAATAGATTGTGTGCTGTAGATCCAAACTTTGCACATCAAAAATAATTTGCAAGATGTGATAAACTCATCATCTTAGGTGAGATAAACTAAACAAATGAATACCAGAAAACATTGTCGCTCGTGTTCTGTTATATTACAAACACAAGACGTGTAACCAAGTAAATCAGACTGTTGTTGGGACTCTGTGGACTCGCAAGAAAAAACATAGACCCTTAATGAAAAAAAGTTCATCTAAGATAAATGGAAATTTAGTTAGACAGAATTTGATGTTGAAAATTTTGGATTTTCCTGGTTAGTAATCCGAAAAGTAGGAAAGTCCTGCAGTCGAAACACTCAGCGTCATGTTTGAGCTGCGCCCAAGCCGCTGTGCATTCAATATCTTCAGTTTAGCTACAGCAACGTAGTTTTAATGGATACACGTGTGAGCAATTAATACTTTATTAACGAGACCTCATCTCGGTTTACACTGCAATCTATAATATATCTTTTAGGTTCTCTGTATCTCACTACCTATACATGCACATTAATTCCTAGCATGTTGGCATCTTCCTACTATAAAAATAAATACCTTTATGTGAGTGTAGAAAGAGCGGAGGATAGGATCGAGTAGCAGGCAGAAAGATTGAAGAAATATGACAACCTTACTAGGAAAACGCTTAAGTCCCGCCGCGTTGTTGGATGAGCGTAATTGGTGCACTGAGTTGTTAAGTGTTATGCGGATTTTCTGTTGTACTGTGAAAAAATCATTACTTAGTTGATTTTTTTTAAATTAATTTAAAATAAATAAAAAATAAACTTTTAATTTTAATTTTTTTTAATTATTCGTAATTTAAAAAAGAAAAAAATTGTAAAATTTCGATTTCATAACAAATAATTTTTCGATTGCGCTCAGATTTCACACGAATATATAAATTCATGAAATTAAGGTTCTGTGAAAAAATCATTACGATCGGATAAAGCATGTAGGTGCTATAAGCCAAAGAAATTTGAAAATCAAAAAAATTCCAAAAATTGCGATTTTTTAAAGAAATTTGTCTTTCGATAACGCTCAAAATTCACACGAATATATCAATTCATAAAATAAAGGTTGTGTGAAAAAATTATTACAATCGGACAAAGCATGCAGGTGTTATAAATCGAAGAATTTTGTTAAAAATCGAAAAAAATCGTAAAATTACGATTTTCATGAGAAATAATTTTTCGATCAATTTTCCCCCCGTGCAGTTCTTCGTTCAGAGATTCATAGACCTCCATAAAATTTCATCGCAATTGGAGTATTGGTTTAGCCGGAATCGTGTTCACAGACACACAAAAATACAAAAAAAAAAAAAAAAGAAAAAAAAAAAAAAAAAAATCCCGGATTTTTTTTCTCCAGTGTAGTGAAATGGAATCTTCGCTTCGCTCGCTACGCTCGCTACGCTCATCCAATTATGATTCAACATTGTTACTACGGACTTACAAGTTTCATTCAAATCAATCTCTTGTAAAGAAGAAGCCTTTGTATCTCCAAAGAATAGCGAAAACATAAAAAGGGCTTCGTCCTAATCCTAAATGATTTCGTAAGAATGTTTCGTTCTTCCAATTGAATCAAAATAATTTGCCTAAAGCGTTGCTGGATTAAAATAACTTTACATAGAACGTAATTTTCTGCTCGTATTTTGACCAAGCCCAAAGGGACCAAGCCGGATCCGGTTTTAGTGAGCGCTCGACTGGCTCGAGAGAACTCGAACACAAGGCACGAGGCGAGGTGAGGCCTACGTCGTAGAACCCCCGCGGCGAAACTGTAATGATGAATCGACTCGGCCCCGGCCCGACTTCAAACAAGAGGATGTTACTAGCAGAATCAACGTTTGCTTTCTTTCCCTTTCTGAAAACACTAAAAGGAAATGTATAATTGTTATTTTTACTCGTGAAAGAAAACATTACAATGATTGCCATGTGTTTTAGGAATGATATATCGGCCCCATTGTGTTTCATTCTAAACCACTGAACCAATTAAACAATCGCAGCCT
>JAMZAV010014556.1:0-13647 GCA_024449915.1 Sweltsa coloradensis
AAGCTTTTGACTACGTGAATAACCTGTCCAGGAGACTACTGTCGTTCTTATTTTCAGTGGGTCGGAGTGTGGTTGCCAGCAAGGAGCCAATCGGTATATTGTCTACGTAAACTGTCCTTGAACGGCTTGTTGACACCGACGTCCAGCACTTGCAGCTGCAACGTCATACCGCCGGGAATTATGGCAAGGTCGGTATTTATCCGAGTTAATGTGTCCTTCACTGGATCTGTTAGGTGCCCTCGGAAAGCATCTAAAACCAAAAGAGCCCTCTGGTTTAAAAGTGCGCCCGACCGATTTCCCCAAACAGTTTTCAACCAATCTTCCATTAACTCAGTGGTCTTAATAAATTAAATGTAACATTCTCTGCCTTCTTTCAACTTATTTTTTCTTGAGAGTTTCAATCCCAACGGATTTTGCTGAAAATGTTAATAGCATACTAAACACAGGTTCCGGAAGTCTCTGGTTCGTCGTCGGGGAACTTTCCCCTTCCCTTTGACTACCTCCCCGACGGCGACGACAATGACAACACGGACAGATGACACAGACGGAGACGACCACGACGTGGGGGAACACCTGCCCTCCCCATACGCTTGTGGCTGGTTCTGACCAGCACAGGCCTGTCCACCCCTTGTCCCCCCGCGTCATCCCTTACGTCCCTCCCTTCGTCTCGATTAGCCAAGTTGCATAAATATGAGACGTTAAGCAATATCCAATCAATCTGTTTTAAATTTCAGACTAATCTGGCTGGCGGTTCGGCTGTTCTGGAGCGAACTCACTAACTCACTAACACACTCATACAGGAACAGAGGAGGGCCCGTTTGAGTTTAAAGGTATAAGACTCGGTCCCTATGCTCCCTCGACCAATAACCGGCGCCATTGACTCATGGACGGCGGCACTGGACGAGCGTAGCGGAGCTCACATTCACTGTGTCTTTCTCGATTGGTCTAAAGCGTTCGATAAAGTGCCACACGTGCGTCTACTATCCAAGCTCGAGCATTTGCTCTCTGCAATTTGCTTAGGTGGTTTGAGAGTTTCCTGGTCGGCCGCACACAGTTCGTCCAGTTCAACGGCGAGCGCTCAGAATTCCGGGACGTGCCCTCGGGCGTCATCCAGGGCAGTGTGCTCGGCCCCCTGCTATTTAACGTCTTCGTAGCCGACCTCCCTACCTCGGCAAGGATCCAAATGCCCAGTACGTGAGACGTCCCCCTGTACGTACGGGGCACCCAAGAGGGGCAGACCCCCCTCCAAGCAGCCCTAGACGACATTCAGATCTGGTGCGACGAAAAAGGGCATGTGTCAACGCCCTCAAGTGCAAGATGATGGACATACGGCGCCGCCCCCCACTTTACTTATGTACCCCCATCATGGTGTCCCACTCGAGTACGTGACAAGCAGCGCCCCCTCGGCGTTCACATCACAAAGCGACCTCCGGGGAAACTGAAACCCCGAATCGTGCGCACCAAGGCGTTGCAGGTGCGGGGTTTTCCGGCCGAAACCCTGCACGGCTGCACCCCCCGCGTCAAGAGGATGGCCTACTGTCGTAGTCAAGCCCCCCCTGATTTTTCGGCCTTCCCCGTTGGACCCAAACTACCAGAAACATACAAAGCTTGAGAGGTGCAGAGAAGGGCGCGCATTTCATACATGGCCCGTAACTCCCCCCACCCTGGACCAGATGCAGGTTATCCCAATGACCATGCACCCCCAGTACCCGATCGGGTTTTTTTTAAAAAGATGCCTCAGTGGCGCCACTGATTTGACGTGTGCGCGCGATATCCAGGGCCGCGTGTTGAGAGGCGACGATAATAGGCACCCCCGCCCCCAAACCCCCCTCCGGCCAAAAAAGGACTGCCGGCCGACGTGCTTTTTTTTTCGGGTAGTTAACAAGGGAAAAACGACCGCCCCCCGCCCCAAAGTGCCCAGTGGGGCATTTCCCTTCCCGTGCAGGGAGCACTTATGGGAAAACCCAACTGCATGTGCAAAAAAAAATTATTTAGTTTCACGGCTTATAAAGGCTTCGCGGCACAAGATTCCACAGATTTTGAGTGTTTAGCAAATATTTGCTAGCGTGGACGCCGTTTCTTTTTGCAATTATAAAAAAAACAAAAAAAAAAAAAATAATAATAAAAAAAATAATAATACACTGAAGTAAAAAAAAACGTTTAAATACTCACTTTCATTAAACGAGTCCGGGTGTCAGCCCCGGATGAATCGTTGCCCAGGCATAACGAAAAATTAGGTCTGCAATTTTAAAGGGCATCTCGCATGAGACGCCTCCATTTTGCTTTTTTCGCATTTTATCGTGATTGTATTCCACCCCAAAAACACTCACGTTGTCCATATCTTCTAAGTATTTCTCTAAGTCTATATAAAAATAAAAAATTTTAGCAATCACTAATGAGATTTTAACACCTTTATAGATTTTTTTAATACATTTATTACTTCATCACGAAACCGTTAACTGGACCTGGAAATGGACAAAAAATTTTTTAATAAGTTTTTAAAGTCTATCCAAATTGGATAATTTTTATTTCAAAGTAGGAAAACCTACGATAAAATTGGTTAAAATTAAAAAAAATTAATCAAACAAAATTTAGGGGAAAAAATGATAATAAGAAAAAGAACTCCGAAAAAAAAAAAATTAAACCAAAAAAAGCTGATTGTCGTCAATCCCAATCCAACAAATATGAAATTTCCCAAAAATAAGGAACAGAAAACCGGAAAATTAATAACTTCGCGAAAGAAAACACCAAATACGAATCTGCTTTCTTATGACATTTTTTGAGTACCATACAAATTTTCCCGACTCTAATATATAATTAAAACCCGATTATAATTTAGGTTATACGCTTAATTAATTTTTTTTCATACAGAAATTTAAAATTTAAAAAAAACTTAAAATTGACCAGACAAAAAACAAATTAAATATAACAAAATGTATTTTGTACTATAAATAAATAATAAATAAATCCATTTTAAGAGTCTCCCCACTCAGTCAAATAACTGTTTTTTCGTGGGGGACAGTAAACCAAAGCGAAAAAGCCAACCCTGTAGGCCGACGCTTTTTTTCTATCGTTTTGGGCTAAGCACACAATGTTCGACCATACTTGGTGATTTAAAAAAAATCACGAATTTCAAATTGTGAAGTAGAAAGCAAAATTTTGGGCCCTTCCTTTTGCCCTTTAAAGAGTTAAAGTAGGGACCAATAGGTTACTTCCATTTGATAACCCATTTAAATAAACTCAGATCATAAAACCCTAAACGCATCTAAAAACTGACCATGCATCTGTATTTGTGGGGCCCGTTGGTCTTTGGTGGCGTATCGTTCCAATGCAAAAGGCCCAGGGTTCGATTCCGCAAAAGTCAGAATTTTTTTAACTTCTGTTTTGGACTTTAGTCCATCAGTTTTGTTTTGGGAGTTTTAAAGGGTGATTTTTTGGAGCCGCCCCTAGCAACGAAGCCTAATAAATTCAGAGTTGTTCGAATGGGCCCCTTGTTGATTTTGGCGTTGATCTGCGGGGTTTCACTGCCGTCCCACTGATTGCTATTTTCCCAATAAAAAAATTGATTTTTGGTTGGTTATCGCCCCCGTCGTTTGCGTGGGCCACTGGGTTGGTTTAGTCGCTTGTTTTTACTGCCCCCATGAAAATCTTTTGTATAACTGAGGGGTAGACCCTAAATACAATTTATTTTATTTATTTAGAATTATTTTTATTTATTTAAATCTTTTTTCTCACTTCTATTCATGGCCAGGGATGGAAAATGGCTTTTTCTTTATAGCCAATTGCTCATGCTCAAAACGCGCCCCGCTACTCAAAGGGTTTCGGGTGGGGGAAAGGGAAAGCAGTTACATGCCTGCGGTTCTGACAGACGACGGGGGAAGTGCCCGGGTCATTTAGTACAATGTGGGACAGCACTGGAAAAGTATTTTGATTTTGAAAATCTGGGAATTTACAAGGAAATTTCCAAATGTTATTACTTAGGGTTTTTAGACAGTAAATCTTAATGGCCTATTTTTGTTTTGTTTGAATTAGCACAAAAAAATAATTGCAATTTTACTTGTGTTTTTTTTTTTTTTATTTTTTGGGAAAAGACTAAGATATAGGGTTTACAGGTTAAAATTTTTTTGTTTCCAATTCACAGGAAATATAGATTTGAAAAGGGAAGGTTTGACTGTTAGGTCACGTTTTTTATATTAGAAATGGATGTATACGCCAAAGGCGTGGTTAGATTTTCGCCCGGAAAACGGGGGATTTCTTTTATTTTTCTTCTTAAACTAGGTTTTTCAGCTAGGAGTCCTGGATTTTGGTTTACGGTTCTTTGGAGAGAATGGGGGCGTCGAATGAAGTGAATCCTTCCAAAGGGCAAAAAGAGATCTTTGGGCCCAAGACAAAGGAAGAAGGATTATTACTAGTTACTTTTGTCAAGGTGATTCTATAAATTTGAAATAGGGTCGCGGCTCTAAAGCATAGGCCAGTTTATACCCCTAGTCAAGTATATTTAGTAGTTTTAAACAAAATTTAAATGGAAAAACGTCGTCAAGAGTCACATTCGCTGGGAACATAAATTGAATCAAAAGGAACGATTTAAATCAACACACAGGAATAGTTTTTGAGAATACCAAGAGAAAGGATTCCCAAGAGCGGGGTGGCCCCGATGAATGTTCATATAAAAAGGAAAAGAAAGAAGGGACTTTCCCTTTTGAGGGGTCTGGTTCGAATTTAGCGAACGTTCTTGCAAGAGTCGATGAGATAAGAGGACGATGAAAAACTTTTGTTCAAGAAAAAGCGAAGCCTTTCAGGAAGGGGGAACAAATAACGAGGACGTTTTATCCCGGAAACGGAGGGATGTCAAGTATGAAGAGACTTGTTGGTTAAATACTAAATCTCGAGGCGCGATGACCCTCATACATATTAAATATAGCCCGAAATCAATTTTTATAATTTTGGGATATGTGCTTGTTCTTAAAGATGTTGAAAAATTTTTCCAGCACTTGATGTGCAACTCGAATACCTCGCCGCCCCGCACCTTTGACTACCATTTACAAAACTACAGTACACATAGCGCAGCAGCAGTCTCGCAGCGGTAGTTGTTCTGTCGCAGGGGACGTGTTTGGTCCCCGCTCTTCTTCTGTTTTTTTCGGTCCCACAGTAAAAGGGGATTTGGCTTCTGTTTTACTATGAATTTTTTTTGTTTTGTGTGCGTTCCCTTTACGGGGATTCGTTTTTCCCAGGCAGAAATTTTTTTTACCCCCTTTTCGTACGCTTGTCGTCAAGTGCTTTTTTCTCGGTGTTGGGCCCGTTTTTTCCGTCCATACAGCTTGTAAGGTTTAGTTTGGTCAGTGTGAGGTGCTCGTTTTTTTGTTTCAGCAAGTTTTGGCCGTTGGTCCTCACATTTTTGGTTTATTTTTGTTAATTTCAGGGGGTTGTCTGTCTGTCCCGGGGCTGAAAGGTTTAGTTCTCATTTTTTCTGTCCTGCTGCATCTCAGTGTTGTGCTCCGTCTGTTCCGTCAGTGCAGCCCGAGAGTTGACGTTTAGAAAGTGCTAGGGTTTTGTTCAAAGTGGATAAAGCTTTGACACGGTTTTTGGCTGCGCTTTTTCCGCTCTAGTTTTCCCCTTTTTGTTCGACTCCCAATCACATGGCGTTCTTTTGTTTTTGCGAATGTGTTCAGTTAGACGCGTTTTCTTTTTGACAAGTCTGTTCTCCGAGACTGAAAGGTTTTGTTGCTAGTAAAAAGTTTGTGATTCAGTGTTGTTCTGGCTATTCCGTCCGCCCCAGGTTTTGAGTTTATGTTTGGTCGGTGTTTGCTTTTTCAGGCGAGATTAGAGGCTTGACCCCACTATAGTAGTGCTGGTTTCTGTGCTGTTTTTTGTTGGTTTTTTTTGGGTCTCTATTAAAAACCTCAAATTTGGGGTTCATGTTCTAATGTGCTGATGTCAACAACTATTTTTCTGCAAAACCGTTTCGGACAGCGTGTTTTAACCACTGCAAGTACATGACTGCAACAGCAAAAAAACCCAAAGGGCTTCGGGCAGCAAACATCGGGAAGGAGTTCAAAGCAAAAGGAGAACGGGGATTAATGGATTTTATCAAAATGGCCAGTACAAACGAATAACTACGAACAGATCCACATCTGTGTAGAAACAAGTTAACTAATCAAAGCAACAACTAACCCACGTTTTTGTTGTGCCGCATCTTTTAAAGGCTTGATGACATGCGGATTTTTTCTCATGTTTTTAAAAGATTGAAGTTTGATCTGGGTTTTTTATTAGATAAGGGACATAGCAAACACTAATTCCATTTAAAATAGAAGACGATGTCATTGACCCGAACTTTGATCAAAAGGGGGATGGAAAAATGGGGTGTTTCCCCGTTTAGTTTGTTGCGCATTTCCCGTGACCGAAGTTTTAAAGATTACAAAGGCAAAATGTTGGCTTGCAGCTATCGCAAGTCATAAAAGAAGAAACGGTAAGAAATATTTTTTTTCATAGTCAGTGGCATAACTAGCCCTTTTTTTATTTGGGGGGGGGGGGGGGCAAAAAACATTTTTTTTAACCCAAAAAAAAACCTAGCCTATGTATCTGGCAAATGGGGGTCTGGGGGTATGAATTTGCATCTGGGCTTATATTAGATGAGTGGGCATAGCAAACACTAATTTATTCAAGTAGAAGACGATGTCATTGACCAGAACTTTTATCAAAAAAGGGGATGGAACTGGGGGTATCCACGTTTAGTGTGTTGGCATTTCCCGTGATCCAAAGTTTTATAAGTTTTCAATGGCAACACTGTTGGCCTTGCAGCTTATCGACAAGTCATAAAGAAGAGCGGATGAAAAATTTATTCATAGTCAGTCCCCAACTAGTGCGGGTTGGGGAGTGGCGGCTTTAATTATCAGGTGTGCAGTGGTGTCATCAAAAAATTTTTTTATGAGCGTACGCTCTTCATGAGTAAAAGAAATGATTTAGTACAATGAAAAAGGGCTGGGGGGAAGGCCCCTTTTGAGGTGGGGCCGGGCGCACGCCCCTGAAAGTTTTTGATTTTAAAAAATGTGATTGAAGGATTTTTAAAGGGGTTATAGGGTTTTTTTTATTTTGTCGTATTTTACAAATATACATAGTCAATAAATATTTTGGGGGCGCTAAATCTTTGCCGTTAAAGCGCCCTAAAATACATATTAATAATACAACTATGAAGAGAAATACTAAACCATACTGACCTCCCCCCCCCTCTCACAGGTCACCAACCTAAGAATATAATTACTATGCCAAAAAAATAAAAAACTAATTAGACTGTCAATGCACACAATCCAAGACTTATAAAACGTAAGAAAAGGAAGAAAATTATTTTTTAAATACATCTTTACTACATATAGAAACAATTTCCCCAAGCCACACAAAACGGCTTGCTGAGGGGGTAAAAAGCAAAGACAATAATATAATAAAGATTACCAGGAACGCAAAAAGAGGGGTTGGGCGTCCCCTATGAAATGAAGACCTGGCTGGCTTTCCTCCAGGTACATGTCAGACAGTGTAAACGCACGCAAAAAGAGGTGCGGGCGTCCCATATGAATATGAATGCACGTGTGGCTTCTCCTCCAGGTACAGTCAGTACAGTGTAACGCACGCAATAAGAGGAGTCGGGGTCCCCAAAGAATATGAATGCACCTGTGTGGCTTCTCCTAGCGTACATTTAGTACAGTGAACGCACGCAATAAGAGGTGTCGGGGGGTCCCATAGAATATGAAGACCTGTGCTGGCTTCCCTCCAGCATACAGTCAGACAGTGTAACGCACGCAATTGAGAGGTGTCGGACGCTCAGAAGAATGCACCCTTCTTTGGGCTTTTCCTATCCAACTTTTTTTGTTTTTGTAGCATTACATTGCCCCTTTTTTAACCCTATCCGCTTGTACCTCAGTTCCCTATTATTCTTTTATAGCAAGGGCATTCTTTATCCCCCGGTTCATGTCCTCTAGTTTATTAATTTTTATTTTTTGTTTTTTCAAGCAATAATGCATCTTAAAGCTGCTTGTATTTCCGCATATTGTGTTTTCCCCCCGAGTACCCACATGCTCGTGTTTCCCATTCTTTTCAAATAGTAATAACTCACGTGACCCTTTTTCCACATGGATTGTCAGGAGTTGCGCAAACAACCCCTTCGGGAACGACTTTACTTTGCCCTCCTTTCGATTTCCGTGGCCCGTTTTTGAAGCCCGAATCATTGAGGGGGTCAAAAACCAGAATATCCTCCTCCCAAAAAAAGAAGAGCTTGAAAAAAGGGTTTTCCCTCATCGTTTCCCGGTCCCGTTCGCGAAAATATATGCTGGATAGTTTTTAACATGGACTAAATATTTTAATCCACATCAAACACACAATATCAAACATTTTCAACGAAACCGATACAAATACAAAGATTTCAAAAAAAATTTTTTCAGACGGGTTCCCCAAAAATAACAATACAGTTGGGGTCTGCCTTTACAGGGAGAGCAACAACTTTAGTTTTAAAATCCACTCCATATACAGCGTCTACAATGCAGAACTGTTTGCAATTCTACAAAGCCTCCTGTTTGCCCTTGATAACAAGGACTCCAAATTCTTAGTGTGCACGGATTCTTTAAGTTCCCTAGAGGCTATTTGCCAAATTTACACTACACACCCATTAGTTAGTAAAATACACCTTATACTGTCCAAACTTGGTGCAAAACAAAAATCAATAGTTTTTTGTTGGGTGCCAGGCCATTCTGGTATTTTAGGAAATGATCTCGCCGACCAAAGTGCCAAAGAAGCTTGTAACAAAGAACAAATTGATTGCCAATTAGTCGTAACGCCTGATCTTAAAGCATTATTTAAACTTAAACTTAAAGAAAAGTGGTGCGAAGAATGGCATATCATGCAAAATAATAAGCTTCGCGAAATAAAAGGCGATGTAACACCTTGGATCTCTTCAAGGCGCTCTTCTCGACGCGAAGAGGTTGTTCTGACCCGTCTACGCATTGGACACACACATCTCACTCAAGGATACCTTTTAAAAGGTGAAGACCCACCATCCTGTGAGCAGTGTGGTGAGATTTTAACTGTTAAGCACATATTAGTAGAATGTCCTCAACACATGGACGAGAGGAATGATTTTAAACTAAAACCTAATTTAAAAGAAATTTTATCTGATGAATCTGAGAACATAACCAATGTTTTTAAATACCTGAAATCAACACAGCTGTACAATAAGATTTAAAAACAACATGCCATTATATAAGAGAATACGGGCACTGATAACCTTAGTGTGTGTGTGCCCTTAAACCCTAATAACTAACTAACTAACTAAATATTTTAATGTTTGCAGCGACGGACCGTTGAATCGATAACAAATAAGATTCTAGGTTGGCAAAAGTAAATTCCAATACACTTGACATGGGCACTAATAACTCTTCTGTTGAGTGCCTTAAAACAACATTAACTAACTAACTAACTCCAAGAAGAACGACCTTCACAAAGACAACACTCGAGCCGAGTAGCGTCTGTCTATTCCACGTAGCGCGCTCTCGTAGGGCCGGCCAGACGCGCCTGGGGGGGGGGGGGGGAAGCTCGTGAAAGACGTTGCTAGCATGGAAAACCCTGTTTTGAGCAAATAAAAGGAATAAATGAACGCACTCGCAAAAGGTCCGCGGTCCGCGTGGGTATGGGTGCAAGTTTAGGCCTAATTTTTATTCTATTATCGATCAATATTTTTTTAATTGATTATCGCGACGACCGATAATCAATTTAACTGGTTCGATTATCGATACTGAAATTCGTATTGAACGGCAACCCTAATTATCGTGGATGTTTAACCGTGATTATCTTTTAAATAATCAAAGAAACTCGAAGCTCGGTTACAGCAATATAAATATAATGCTCTTCAAGAGAAGGTAATATTGTGCAACAAGTGGCCACTTGACATCTAGGGTAGCAGAACCCAACGAGTAATTTTGCGGCATTAAGATTGCAGGAAAGTCATATTAAAATTTATTTGGTGCATTATCTTCAAGTTCAAATGATTATAGTGAGTAGTGACATCCAAGCTACGATTCAAGGATTTTGGGAAAACAAGTTGTTTTGTGACGTCCAGTAGGGGTAGTCTAGTTGGCCTATAGGCGGTGCAAGCAATCTTGTGTTATTATAAATTTGATCCGGATTTTGAAATTTGACACCGAATCGGTAGAGAACAGGTTCGGAACTGGTTTCCGGGTATCCGAATTGCAAATTATATTCAGTTATTTGACATTGAGTTTCCTCATTTGTACGAAGAGATAACGTACACAGTCACAGTGTATACCCTGAACATATTTTTTTAGTAAACTGTGGTGTAAATGTATATATTTCACTTTGGGCATACGCCGTATACCCTCCATGACACGACTGTTTAAGTCTATGCTTCACAAGTACCTAGTACACTTTCACCATTCTGTACACTACGGGAACAACAATTTGCAACTATAGTAGCGATAGGCCTAACCATAAGAAAAATCAACCTGGGATAAAGGAACAGATACGCCGTACGAGTTCTCAAAAAGGTAGGCCGAGTGAGTGGTATGCGTGCGTATACTAACTGCATTCCAACATTAATTAAGCACTGCTGTAGCCATTACAATTTACATTAGTAGGTACTTATGATAGATCATGGATAAGACGCTTGGAAAATCTTTTATGGTCCTCTTCCCCTCACTGCCAATCCAATTCAGTCGAAGGGCCAGTGTTCTGCTAATAACTCTTTTCAAAACGTTTCTTACAAGGTCTGCGTCGCTTTTTCCGCCAAAAAGGGTAAGATAAGCCACCTAGAAACAACAAACAATAACAAGACAACCACGACGTGGGGGGACCCCTGCTCTCCCCATACGCTTGTGGCGGGTTCGTACCAGCACAGGCCTATCCACCCCTTGTCCCCCGCGTCATCCCTTACGTTCCTCCCTTCGTCTCGATTAGCCAAGTTGCATAAATATGAGACGTGAAGCAATACGAGCCGTACGAGTTCTCAAAAAGGTTGGCTGAGTGAGTGGTATGCGTGCGTATACTAACTGCATTCCAACATTAATTAAGCACTGCTGTAGCCATTACAATTTACATTAGTAGGTACTTATGATAGATCATGGATAAGACGCTTGGAAAATCTTTTATGGTCCTCTTCCCCTCAGTGCCAATCCAATTCAGTCGAAGGGCCACATCAGTCTTCTTGCTTCTGGGTTGTGAAAGAGAGCTCCGGATCCTTTGCGAAGGCTATACACTGCACTGGAGTTATCCATTCACAAGATGAAGTATGTTGGTTGGTCTACTTCCGTCATGCCCCAATACAGTGCCATCAGTCCTGCCACTCCCTCTGCTCAGTTTATCTCCAGTTGTTGTTCAAAGCACTGTGCCCAGGCAACGTTTGTCTCTGGGTTAACTGCTACTGATTGTGGGGTGGCATCTGAATACAGTAGGACCTTGGATGGTGGAGGACTCATAGGGCGTGGTGCGTTGGGGTTCCCATTTTGGAGGAATTCCTGGATATAGTCAGTGTTCTTGAGTCTTAGTTCGTTGGCCATGTAAAGTGGCCAGCGTAACCCGTAGGCTAGCCATTGTACATAGCCCACTACCCTTTCCATGTCTTTCGGTGAGGCATTTGGAACTTGCCTTATCCATTCTAGCAGTTTGGTGATGGACCCGAGGGTTGCCGCTAGTGTTCCTTCAGGGATATTAATCGTGAAGCCCAGGTAGGGAAGTATGACACACGGCTCTAGGATGCTCTTGTTGTTGAGGGTAAAACCCATTCGGCGGATGAGACGTGTTACCCTCTGTAGGCGTTCAGGACTCTCACATGCGAATAACCAATCGTCGAGGTAGCAAACACCGAACACGTTTCATATTTTCTGCCAGTGAGGCAATGACCGTTTCACCTGTGCGTTGCATAATGTACGGTGATAGGACATGGCCCATTGGCATGCGCGTAAAGCAATATGATGTGTTTCGATATTGTAGGCCGTAGAACTGTTGGGTTCTTTCACTGAGGCCAATCTGATTGAAGCCAGACTTGAGGTCTAACTTAATGGCGTACCAGTGTGGTCTGAGTAGTTGTATGGCTCGAGCTGCTGATCGCAGGGAAAACTTCGGAGAATTAATGAATGGAGTCCATGTTGAGTAGTCCTGTATGATTCGCATCTTGCGGTTCGATTGTCCAAATTGTAGTTTGCCGGCTCACTCCCCTCCTTGTCAGGAGAAGCCGTGCTGTGTAAATTGCAAGGGCCCACATTCTGCTCGATTACGCACATGCCCAATGTGGTTAAAAAAACAAGCAATCCTGGAATTATCAATCCTCTTCCGTTTCATTTGCTTCGGTAGTACAGAGTTCGTCCTCCAGCAGTAGAGAGGCAGAACTTCTGGCACAAAACCACGCTTTGCAGGAGACAGTACAACAGTTGTCTAAAACTGTGCAACAACAGGCGAAACAAATTGAAACCTTGACTAGTCAACTCGGTGAAGTCCTTGAATTTTTAAAAAATGCAAGAAATTCAATGCCGAATGTGATTCCTAATAAACACTGCTCACCTTCAGAAAAGCAAAATGCTGTTACATCAACGCCGCAGATGCAACCAGCACGATCTCCTTCAGTGGAGGGTTGTGTTTCTGCACGTAAGCAGAGCGCACCAGTAGCAACATCTTCCAGCACTACTACTAGTGCATTTAAAAAATATCAACAACAACAACAGTGGATTCGTTGATTCCCACTGTTGTTCTTCAACGTGCTCAAACAAATATGGGCACAAAAAACAAAAAAATTGATCGAAGAAAGTTCAGTTCTTCGGAAGAGGACATGGTTTCTGATCCGCTAATGGACCAGAATCCAGAAACTCTTTTGAGAAACTTAAATGGATGTAAATAGCAAGTCTTCACTCATCACCTAGGCTTCTTGGATACCACACTCGCTAGATAAACTTCTCATTAATATTTTTCAAACTTCAAATACCACCCACATTATAGCCAACTTTATCTCGTGGAATTGTCGAGGTTTCTACACAAACCGAGAAGAACTGCAGATCATTGTTAGAGACAGCTGCCCTTCGTAAACCCAGCACGGAGACAACTCTCATATCATATTCAAGTATATATTGACTTGTCGTCAGTACATTATGGGCTTTGCATCACGCACTCACATTAATGTGAGTAGTAACACGTGTTTTCCACGTAAGCATGTGTATTGTGTAGTCAGTAACAAATTGTAAACACAAATGAAAATAATCTATTTACTATTTGATCCACTAATTATTGTTAAATTGATTGGCAAAGTTAAATTTAAAAAAAAACGACAAGGCTGTAATAATATCATTACCGTACATTGTATTGCTATTGTGATCAAATTTACGCAGGCTCGCAATTTGTTTAAATAATCCCTCATAAGCAATTACTTTTGAGTGGAGCTAGCTTATACGAAGGTTATAACTATTTACATGTTTGAAACCGTACTGATATTAACTACTCTTCGGGTTCAATATCTTAATCGCACATAATGGACATATACATTCTTTTATTATACCAATTACTTTTTTATTGTACAATGAGTGTATTTGGTTGGCAGACATGTAAGAAACATGTTGCACATGACAGTATCCAACCATGCTTGTTGGCAACACATGCCTAAGTATA
>JAMZAV010014557.1:0-16806 GCA_024449915.1 Sweltsa coloradensis
TAGTACCATTTTCTAGACAATGTAATTACTATAAAAATAAAGTAAAGTAACACCAGCAGATCCGAAAACATTTTAGTTAAACAAGTGTTGAGAATGTTTGTGAGTGTTTGTATGCTTGCTCAATCCAGCCATCTTAAATATATACTTTTAAACTTTCAATCGTTTTTTTTAGTTTAGTACTTGATTACACCTCATTAATAGCATGCGTGGTATGCGGATGTGTAAATATTTAAATTTCCATCTTTAACCTGTTAAGGAAAATAAAAATCTCATGCCCATTAGATAAATATTGTATTGTTACAAGGATATAAAATTACCATGATTGCTTTTAATTGTTTTCTTATCAATCAACTAGTGTTTATTATGTAAGCATTGTTCAATTATTAGCAAAATTATAATTCAAAATCTATGCACATCAAACATAACAATAACCACCAAGATATTATTTCTCGTAAGTAATAGAATCTCGTTTACATATCACGCAATATTCTACAGAGAATCTGAAAAGGGAGTATTTAAAACCAATTACTTTCCACAGCTCCTCATTATATTCTTGTAAAATGTACTGCTCTCGGCTTCATACGTCATGAAACATGAATTACACAATAATTAAACGAATTACATTAAATATTAACGAAGTATACCCTACGAATAACAAGCATGGGTGTACGTGTGTATACCTAAAAGAGGGAGGAAAGGTACATAAGGCTGGATGTTCACCAAAAATTAAAATGCAAAAGTTTGCACATTAGAATAGTTACTGGTATGGGACCTATCCGAATACTGTTCTTGGTCTCCCTTACTTGGTTTATTACTTGATCTAGGTCTCGGTTGAAAAACCACTCTCGTTCCGGTCTTATTACTAAAACACGGCGGCCTCGGAAGATGATCGTAATAAAACACTTCCAAATCACGTAAAGTAACCAAATAAGTTGATAAATGTAATTAATAATGTTATAAAAAAAAATTTTATGGTGTATGGTGGTATGGAAACGGTATGTAAACACGTCATAACGTCCGCCATGATCTAGACCTGAATCAGGTGAGCTTTTTACAGTTTAGAATGAGAAACAAAATTTAAAACAATTACTGCCAACTGGAATTTGACCAGAAACACATGCCGATCATCTTATAAAAAATAAATCAGTTAAAGATGTTGAATGATGATGATACAGATAGACTGGTTGTTGTCAGACGTGGGATCGTTAGAGGGGAGGGACCCAACCGCACTCAAAGTGGATTTGAGAGACGAGTGGAATTTAGCGTTAATAATATTTTGCATTTGAAGTTTGAAATCACAATAAAAATTAACACGAGAACACATTTTGTCATCGCTGGAAAATGATTTTTTTTGTGGCATTCTCAGAAAGGTTATCCTATCTTTCTATTTGATTTGTTGAGAGCGAAGGTGACACGAAAAATATGTACAATTCGACCAGAAATTAACCCAATTTGTTTAGACTTTGAGAAACTTGCCCGAAAAAAAAAACTGTTTTGTGACATAAAAGGGAATAAGTACGTGAAATATAGCATTTTAAAATTTATCTGAATGTTTTAAAACCGAATTTAAAATAATTATGTTGATGTCCGTGTATGTAATTCGAAAAGTACTTAAGAGGAGTCGCTGAGGCTGGGCGCGGAGACCGAGTTTAGACGCTCGGCTTTCTGTTTTTCCAGGTAAAACGGTTTTATAAACAACGTTATCAAATTTCAACAACAAACGTTTTAGTAAAAGAATAAATCTATGCTATCCAGTACGCGTATTCCCAAATTAATTAATTGATTTTGAATTAAAAATTAGTGATCGAAACAACCTACATTTACTCCATTTTTGTCAAGTTCGGGAATTTATTCCAAGTGTACAGATTTTTTATACTCAAATTTTAACAAACTGGAGATATTAATGTTTTAAATCAATGTTAACGCGTAAATTAATTTAGTTTTATCGTAAGAAGAACGGTTTGGTGGGAATTTCCAGAATTGTTGAAATTCATGTTTTGATATTTCCCATTTTTCACGTTTTGGACTTATGTTTCGCAATGCATCTTTGAGGCTTAATTTTTGTAACCAATTGCTGATATCAATGTAAAAGTACTTTATTAACATCCATGCAAAATTTGGCAATGCTATTACCAACCGTTCAGCAGAAATCTTTAAGTACTGCACTCAAGAGGCTACGAACCTAATCAAGAAGTTTGCTGCCCAGCCCTTGATTAACATCTGTGCGTTAGTGTACACCATTGTATTATATCTTCAACTTCAATGAATTTCTTTAATGCCAGTCTGGACAAAATGAAGCTTTATTCTGAACTTTATAGTTGGATTACAATGTTGCCTTATTTCGGTTTCGGCGGGAATATATCATCGAATGGGATTATTTCTAGGAGATGTGTGACGGTTGAGAATATTGCATCTGTGATCGCCTCTTATCATTGGAGGACCGAGGTCGACGATCAGATCTTGCCAGTTATCCTGTAGGACTTGTTTCATACTGTTCTCCTGTGGCACAAGAAACAAACATATTTAGTTAGTTCATTTTTAATAATTTTTTAACTTCTTTTAAGTAAATCTTTTAAAATGTTAGATTACTTTCTACAAAAAAACTTTTTTAAAAAAATAAGACAAAAAATTTCCAAAACATATTAATTTAAAAAGTACAAAATTCCCAAAAGTTCCAAAATTTACAAAAATTTTTCACCAATACAAAAATTTGTGTTTTAAAAAAAGCAAAGGGAGCAAAAAAAAAACCTTGTACAAAAACGTTAAATTTTCTTTGCCCAAGTTATTAACAAAAATGGCGAGGTTTAAATCAATGGTTGTTTTTTTTTTTTCCTCCTAAACTTAAGTACTAAGCTCATATAAAAATAAAATTTTTATTTAAACGTGACAAGTAAATACCCATATAGACTTTTCCCAAGGAGGGAGAGAAAAGCGTGAAATAAAATTTTTTTAGATAATAATCTATTTTAAATGTAATTTAAAAATTTTGTATTTACAATTATTTTGTTTTAAAATAAACTGTTTAATCTTGCAACGCAGGGAGGGATATATGTTAAATTCACTACTATCATAGCATAGGCTACTGTACTACTAACCGATATTTAACTACTAGGGAAACGCCAAAGTCGTTGTTTAACGAGTGAGTTAGCCAAGTGTTTTGACTTCTATAACCGGATCGTCTGGTCACCTTACAGGAACTAACTCTGCTTGCCACAATAATTATTTAAATTGGACATACAAAATGCGAATCGTATTCAAAACGTATTAGCGTGAAACATTAACAAATTTCCAAGATAAAACAAAATCACCTAATTTATATTTCCCATTTAACACCCCTCAAAAATAATATGTGGGTGTAAAAATATAAAAAAGTTAAAACTGACGGGTATCGAACCACACTCATCCGTGCGGTAGGCTAAATGGTTACCACTAGGCCATGCGGGCCACGTCAATGTTGTCCCGCTAACTGCTACGAAACAAATGCTATTGATATTAATAAAAATCACATTTTTATTTATTGTAGGCTTCTATCGCAATGGATCAAGCTGATTTTGTTAACAGTTCTTAGTAAACTTGTACCGGATGTCTGTTTAAAATTTCAGCGCAATCTGTTCAGCGGTTCGGCTGATTTTCGACGTACAGACAGACAGACAGAATCACAGAATGAGAGCCGTTTGAGTTGAATGGAGACACTCAGTCGCTCCGCTCCCTCGTTTAAACAACTACATGCTATAAGTATCATGGCTCGGTAAAGATGAATGATAATGATGATGATTCGTTAACCCATTCAGTGGAGAATTGGCCAAAATTAAGTTATTTTAAGCAATAATTTCAAAATACTAATTTTTTCTAAGATTTTTAGTGTTTTTCAAAAAAAAAAATCGGGATTTTTAAGGAATTTTGGAAATTTTGGATTTTGAATTAAAGCCTAATTTTAGGTAAAGATGTAAATTTGATGTACATTCATAAAACAAGATTTTTTAGCAAATTTTTCCATATTTTACATTTTTTTATCTCAATAATATCAATACTACTAATACATTACTTTTCCGGATTTTTGCAGATGTTTATTTTCAATTTTCTCTAAAATAGGCATTTTTTGTCCAATCGGGATGGAAATAAAAGTATTTATTTTTAATGCACGGAAAAATAAATTGGGGTCAAATTGAAAAAAAACTATCTTTTACCCGGATATAAATTCTGAAAGTTGATGTCCATTACAGTGGAAAATTCCACTGAATGAGTTTAATATTCACCATGCCATCAGGTACATCTTGGCTTATCTACCTTATTCTAAGATAACCAGCATTACTTGATATAACCTAACTAAACTAAACGTAACACATAAGCAAACTCGTCAATAGAATATAAATATAGTTTTAAAGACATTTAATGTTTTCTTACCCAGCAGCTTGTTTCCGTTGAACAGGTTCTCAAGCGTGATGAACAACTTAGAGTTCTTGAATTCGGTATGTGGGGTATTTAGTAACATGTATGTCTTGTTGTTCCTTGTCTCCAGTTCGTAATTCGAGTTGACGTTGAAGGTTGTGTCAACTGGAAGGACGCAAATGATTATATTTAACTTATTCGTGAAGTGATTGTTTCTTTGGAAAAAAATCGTAAAATTGCGATTTTCAGGAGAAATAATTTTTCGATTGCGCTCAAAAACGTGACAGTACTATTTTCGAAGGCCTTTAGAAAATTTCATCGAAATTGAAGTATCTGTTTAGCCGGAATCGTGTTAACAAACACACAAAAATACAAACAGAAAAAAGAAAAAAGAAAAAATCGTAAAAAGCGATTTTCAAGAGAAATGTTTTTGCGATTGAGCGAGTTCTAAGTTCATAGATTTCGAAGGTCTCCAGAAAATTTCGTTGCAATTCGAGTATTGGTTTAGCCGAAATCGTGTTAACAAACACACACAAATACAAACAGAAAAAAGGAAAAGATCGTAAAATTGAAATTTTCATGAGAAATAGTTTTTCTATTGCGCTCACAAACGTGGCAGTTCTTAATTTAGAGATTTCGAAGGCCTCCAGAAAATTTCATGGCAATTGGAGTATCGGTTAAGCCGGAATCGTATTAACAAACACACAAAAATACAAACAGAAAAAAAATAACAAAAATAAAAAATAAAAAAATTCCGAATTTTTTTCTCCAGTGTAGTGAAATGAAATCTTCGCTTCGCTCGCTACGCTCATCAATCAAATAATAACACTTACTTAAAGTGATGTTTGATGGTCCTTGCCCCACGATTGGCAAAAGAAGAATCCGCCCCGTCACGTTATATGTACTTAGGACAGTCGTTACCGGGATAAATGCAGCCAAGTACATACGCTTTTTCTCGAAATCGATACTGAAAGTAAAGAATATGTTTGAGAGTAAATTATACAATCATACTTGTAAGTAGTTTTCAATATTGCTATTGAAGCCAGAAGCACATTGGGCCCAACCTACAACTTCTAGTAACTTGAGATGTTGAAGAAAGAGTCTGAAATGTATATTTGAAGCCAGAACCATATTGGGCCCAACCTACAACTTCTAGTAACTTGAGATGTTCAAGAAAGAGTCTGAAATGTATATTTGAAGCCAGAACCATATTGGGCCCAACCTACAACTTCTAGTGAATTAAGATGTTGAAGAAAGAGTCCGAAATGTATATGGCCATCTTGTTTGATAACCAACATGGCCAACATGGCACACCAACATGGCCCACCAACATGGCATGGGGGGGGGGGGGGTCAGTGAAATTGAAGTCTTTGCTTCGCTGATCTAATAAAAAAATATCCAATTTTGGACTTAATAAATAATGAAATATAAAAACAACAATATTTAACACTACAACAATGTTGTTTCTTGTCTATTACAATGTCGCCATCAAAGTAAGTACAAACGAATTACTTGTATTCGATGAGCTTTGTCTGCGCCAACCCCATGATCTTGATGTCTCTAACGACAATGTCGAGGCCGATCTTATACACTCCCTTGTCAATATGGATCTCTGTCACCTCTAGGGGGTCCATCGCAGGGATGCGGAACTTTCTGTCACCTGGAAGGAAAATAGACGCTACTCAAATAATATATTTAGGTACAGATTCAATTTTTGAATAGGGAAGACTTTAACAGATGTGGAATACATAAGGATACCTGTTTAAGGAGATCTTGCCCTTCTGAAGGTCAGTAGAATATTTGCCCGCTAAACCACATTTTGCGGAAAGTATAATATAGAAATATAAATGAATGTTCATTGAAAATGATAAAAGACCTAAAGTGGACATTCATAAAAATCATTTAAAAATCTTCAATTGTGTGCAGTTTACAAGGCACAATCAAGCTTATCAGCTTGGATGGAAATTAACAATGGATTTAAGCAGTCCCTTTGAAATGGCCATAAAACAAACTTTTTGTACCACATTCTGCGGTTTGTAGTAGATTTTGGAATGGTCCAGATAAAAAAGTGTTAAATAATAATTTTGCCAGATAAAATCTTAATTTAGAAACAGTCTGAAAAATATAATCAGATGGTAACAACTAATAAAAATTGTTCACTGATTCTAGTGGTAATTGCTTATCTATCGTTTTTGTAAAATTTTAGTTATTATGAGTCTCACACCTTAACTTTTCGTTTAAGTGTTGAGTCTCTAGACCACAATAATGAAATTGATCTATATGTAGGGACTACAATATCAGTAATTTTGTATCGTATATCACTCTAGTTATATAAGTTGTAACCTATATTCTTGATCATTATGGCCGTCCGCGGTGGATATAAGATTAGGGCGCTGATTCAAAGCGTGGCTTTACGAGCACTTGGGTTCGAATCCCGCATACGGTATGTTTTTCTGTAATCGTCCTTCAACACTCATCGTCTTGAATAGCCTTAATGCATTAATGCATGAGACGTAAAGGAAGAGAAATCATCATCATCTTGGTCATTATGTTAGTGACTTGTGAATGATTAATTGATTATACAAGATTCTATAATAGGTATAATTAAAAAGGTGTTGGATGTTGTGTTATGTTGTTAATGACTAGGACAGAGAGGAAAATCTCAACTCAACTCATAATCAAGAAAACCGTTTTTTTTACGCACAGAACAAATTACCAAAGGCGCCAACATTGTTACAACACAAACTTAACACTTAACCCAGAGTCGATAAAGAAGTTTCCTGTACGGGGAAACTAGATTACTCAAAGAATTCAACAAGAGTTAAAGCAATACGTCCCTTTCTTTTGTTCAAAAGAGGTTGTTGGTGGAGGTGCCGGGTATCTCTGTAGAAGTAAGTAGGTAGGAATGACGGACAGACGGACGGGCAGAAAAGTGATCCTGATAGGGGAGAACCGCTTCCCAAAAACAACATTTTTTAAGGAAAACATAAGATTTATGTAAAGATTTCTTATTAGGGAGCGAAGTTTTTCTGACAGTTCGTCCGTCTGTGCGTTTGTCACGTCTCACGATAGTGTTTTTTGTAAGTATTGCCCTTCATCAAATAGGGTACGGGAGAACCCCCCCCCCCCCATTCACCCATAAAGTTTAAACATTCCTTTGCCCGGCACCACTATTACTAATGAATGAAGAAAAGCGATGAACATCTTTAATTGCAAGCTTTTGGGTAATCTTTGTTATTAAATTTGTATAATGGAATAAAATGGAAAAAATACATAAATAAATAAACAACCAGCCACCAAGTGGATCGACGCATTTCGCATAATTTAATTTTTGTTTTCGTCTTTGACCATATTATGCTGATTAAGTAATTTACTCTCATTCCCAAAATTATACTGAAAAATTACGTTTGCATAAAATTTATACACAAAACAAATGGTCCGGTACACAAGATATTTCTTTACCTTGCGCCAGTGATGGTATAGCCAGCTGACCATTCTTCAGCGCGCAATCTTTGAACTTGTAGTCAGGGTCGTCTCTGTAGCATGTTTTCAACCAAGTGGCTGAAAGCACATTGTTAAAAACAGTTAAATATTGTACCGTACAGCAAAGTTTCAGGTGAATTGATTACATTTTTTCTACGTCAATATTTTACATTTATTTAATCAATTACCAGAATACAACAGTTTTCTATGGTGGTATGGTTGAATATTAACAAACAAAATTTGAAAAATACTTATTTACATGTCAATTACATTTTTTTTTAATAACTTTAAAAAATGGATAAACCCATCTTTCTCCACAGTGCTCTCAGGTAATAAATTCCATTCATATATTGTTCTATTTCTAAATGAAAGTTTTCCTACGTCTGTTTAATAATAATTTTATCTTTTAAATTTCCAATCATGATCTCCCCTGCCCTTAAAAATAATTTTTAAAGAAACTATTGATTTCTTCTCACCCTAGAAACTTCCTAAACAACTGACAGAGCATGTCTATTTTTCTCCTCAAATCCAAGGTATCCAAGGTATCCAAGATTTGTCATCTTTCCCATACTTTCATAATATCTCATATTCTGTTTACCATTTAAATCCGTATTTTCTATCCACCATAAAAAAAAGCTTTCTGAGAGCCTGTTCCACACCAACAAATAATATATGTTAACCTATTAATAATTTTTATAACTTTAAGTTGGAGAAAGGGTAGTTTGTAGGTACCAAGCCTGTTAATATAACTTATCTTACATCTTACCTCTCTCAACCACATCCCCTCTCAAATAACTGTAAATTAAGTTATTTAACCATCTTACTTCACATTATGACTAAAATATATTTTTTTATTAGAATTTATCGTTGAACAGCTGCCCAAGGCCACTCTTCGGGTTTCTTGGTGCGCGCTTCAATGGCGTCGGTATCAATAGGGTTGGATTGGATTGATCCGCTTAAAGGGGTATTTTACCGCTAAACTCAAAAAATATATTTCTTTAAGGCTAACTAGTAATAAATTTAGCAATCAACAGAAAAATTATTGGGGCCACCACGACCTCCCAAAAAATTGGCAAACTTGGTATTTTTCGAGCTAGGTCCCATCCGCAAAAATCACTCATAAGAAATAACATGGGGACGATCTTTATGCCCCGTGCCGTGACCTTAGAGGATTTTGATCAAAAAAAATATTGGCCTTTATTGACGTACTCTACAGCCTTTTCTGTAAATTCTCTATTATTTTGTTTGTAATTTGGGCAAGTAGTGGTCGAAATATGCTGATTACCAAGATGGGGTGTGATTTTGGAATGCATATTTTTGCGTGTTTGAGGGTATATTTTGGCACAGTTTCAAGACACGATGTAAAAAAGTGGGCATTTTAGATTGGTACTATGGTCTTGTATCTATGTGGACCAAAAAACAATCAGGTTCAAGCCAACTTAAGAAAATTCCCAATTCACCAATTTTCTCAAATTTCTGGATAAAAAATTGAATAATTCGTGTTAAATCACAGTTACAAGATATCATTTTTTAAACTGTCATTTTAGTGTAGTATTGTGCTATAGATCATGTGGTAAAAAAAATTGTTTTGAGTTAATAGCCCCTTTAAAAGTTAAACTCCCGCTCTAAAAATCAGTTTTGACTGAGTGGGTGGACTCTAAATACGAATGTATTTATTTATTTCTATTTTCTACTTCACCCACACTCTTAAATGGAACAAAATCTTTGATGATAATTAGTAAGTCGTCATATCCAACGATACAAGTTGTCTGTGGGCCGATTTTTGTGAAAAATGTAATATAAATAATAGTTATACGACACAAGTTGTCTATGGTAAATAAATTTAAAAAACATTATATGCATCAAAAAGTCTTAATGTAAAGTACAAAATATTTTCAATTTTTTGTTTGTTTGTTTGTTAGATTGTTAACATGACCACGACTTTAAATTTGCAGTGTTAAGATTTGTTGATTTCGTTCAATCCAACAAAAAATAACACGTAAAAAAGAAAGATTCGAATCTTTAGTATAGTTTCCAGTAATGTTTGGAATACTCGGATACTCGAGTCTCCTCTAAAATATTAAACCTCTGAAAATACTCAAAATATTAAAAAAATTACCTACTTATAAAGTTATATTGAACCTTAGAAGTTAACTTACGTAGTTTTGCTGCATGTCCGAACGCAGAATACACTAGGAGAACAGTGAATACCACCTCTTGTGAGCGCATAGTGCTACCTTTAGTGCGAAGGTCTATAGCTATATGCTAATGGCTAACTTCATCTCGAGCTTATATATCAACTTTATTGACCTTGGTTTGCACTAAACACCAGATCCAGGAATTATATAAGATTTAATACAATTCAGAAGTTAAAAAATCCATCCCAATCGGGTTTCGAACCCGAGTCTTCCACGTTCCAGGTAGGCGGGATGGATTTTGTAACTTCTGGAGTGTTTCCAGACTAACCAAATCGAGAAATGTATTATATATTTGCAAAAATCAGTTGTATCCAGCATTGCAAGGATGCAGTCACGGGGCAAAATGATTTTGTGTACGTGTATTGATAGTACAGAAATGAAGAACAGTAGAATCTCATTGCTTTTCAATGAAAGATTTTTCTCGTGTTTTCACAAGTTTTTTTTAAGGCGTGTAATATTTTAAGTTTGACATGTCTTATTTGATTGTACTTTTGTTTCAAAAGTGCAATAATTGATTGGATTGCTTAACGTCTCATATTAATGCGCTAAGGCTATTTTAGACGACAAGTGGTGATTAATGAGGATGAAGGATACATAGAAGGAAACAGGGGAAACCCGGTACCGGCACGTAGCCTACTCCTTTCGAATAGTATTTAGGGGACCAACGGCTTAACGTCCCATCCGAAAGAACGGTATTAACTTGACAGCCATATGGGTTCCACCACTTAACCCAGACTGCCGAGCAGACATCGAGGAGAACGAAGCCGTTACACTAGCTTCTCGAACCCTCCATCTGCTCTAACCAGCGGTATACGTGGGTTTCGGGCAGAGCGTTTACCCACTCTACCCCTGACCACGCCGGAGGTTGCTTTACTTCGGTGTTCGAGTGGGAACCGGCTAAGCGACCGCGGCTTAACCGCTGACATGTTGATATTTAATAATCACCATGTCTTTACACCTTACCCTTACCAGACATCGAACCTTAAACCCTAATCAGAATTGGCGGGGGGGGGGGGGGGGGAAAAGGTTATAAATGATAAGTTTACATTTATTTACTAATAATTCAAATGTGTTTAATTGATAATTGTATTGATACTCGGATAATTTTGCATTAAATCATATGTACATTTTAATGAGTTGTATGTGTCCAACCCCGGGTCGCGCTCTATATGCTTGAGCCACCACTGTCGGTTGGCGAAGTTTACGTTGATGGTCCAAAATGAAGTCCATTTCCAGAGAATATTGCAAATAAATACCACAATGTGTTTTTTAAGTCGTAGGTACGACGCTGTGACAGGTAGGGTAGGCATACTATTTTTAAACAGAATACAAATAAATGTTTCAAATACTGAGTTGGGGGTCTAATTGAGGAGCTCAGAAACAATGGGCCAACCAACACTTTTTTTTATAATAAGTTAGGTGCATTTTACTATTACCCACAATAAAACTATTGAGTGGCAACATGGATCAATTTAACAACAATTTGGACCAACCTACATAAATTAACCCAGAAAACATCTACAAGATGTATAATCAGAGACAGGTATTTATGGTAACTAGGGAAACGCCAAAGTCGTTGTTAGACGAGTGAGTGAGCCATGTGTTGAGTACCCGGTAACATTCCTTTTCTTCCCCCTACCTTTTAGGCATCCCTAGCCTATCATAGTAGACCACTAGGTGCTCAGGAAGCGACCCTCCCCCCCCCCCTCGAACTAATTTTCACTTTAGCAGTTTTGTTCAGAAACAAATCACGATTAATAATCCACCTGTTTGCCACTTGGCAGCTTGGGCGTTTGACCTCCAGGGGTGTCCAAAGTCGAAAGTTGCGAAACTTTGACCTGCTATAACGGTCAAAGTTTTTGATAAAATTCCAAGATTATTTTTAATTATCATTTAACACATTATTTTTGATTTTTTAAAACAAAAGCGATTTCACTTTTTGTAAAGGGGTGCCCAAAATTAATAATAATCGATTTTACTGTTTTATACTCTTTAACATTAAAGATTGGACATATAATCCGCATTAAAGCTTTATTTTATACATAAAATGAAAAAACCACTGAATTTAAAAAATAAATTATGCAAAAACAATTCAAGGGCTGTCCAAAATGCTGGGTTTTATATTATTGCTAATATACAACTTTTTTAGTGCTAAAAATGTGTTAATGTTACTAAAATCAGTAAACCTGTCTAAGAATACGTATTGTATGTGGGCCTAGCAAAGAATTATAATTTCTATCAGGGTTGTCCAAAATTTTGAATTTTGAAACCTTACCTAGGAAAAATATATGAACATCTGTTTGCTTATGAGACATTGGACACCCCTACCGTCTAAACGCCTCAGATGTTAACTGACAAACATGCATGCATGAGAAGAACATAGTTTCAACTGTGAGAAAACACACACTGTTATAAGTTCGAGGGGGTTATATACGTACAGATGAAAGAATGGCCGCCACAAGTTTCATACTATTTTGTGACTTTTTGGACAACCCTGTGTGTACATATAGCAAATCAGTAGGTGTATTATGTTTTGACATCATGTATGATGTTCGGTCTTGCAATCAAATTATAAAATGAAGATTAATTTGCATTAGAAAAAATATTTTAACATATATTTGCATATGTGACTTTGGACACCCCTACCGTCTAAACGCCCCAGCTGCCAATTGGCAAACAGTCAGAAATGGAAAGAACGATTAATTTCCTTTAAGAAAACATATGGTAGCATTAGTTCGAGGGGGGGGGGGGATTAAGAGTCACCTAACGGTCTATAGGCTACAGTGGAGCAAAGGTTCTATACTCAAAGGCATTATGGCCTAAACTATGACCAAAACTTAAATACCCTATTATTTATACGAATATTATAATCAAACTTAAATTCAAATGTTCCCGCGTACTCAACACATGACTCTCTCACTCGTCTAACAACGACCTTGGCGTTTCCCTAGTCGAGTTGGCTAAAGCGCCCTTATAGCCGAAATGTGGGAGACGTGGGTTCAATAGTCGGGAAAGATTTTGTTATTACTGGATTGTATTTTTTAAATTATTTAACATGTTTTGAAATGTATATAACGCAGTGAAGTCCATCATCTGTGACAATACTGGAAAACATAGCCAGTACGAAATACGTGAAAATATTGCAAGGTTTACTCAATCTACGAGCGGAATTTGGGGGTATCTTGACTTCCAACATTCGATTAACCTTGGACACGGCATTTCACAGCCAGGTAAATAACAAACAAAAAATATTATTTCAAAATGAAAACCATTGTCGTTAAAATAATTCCGATACATTTCAACGTATTTTTCAGTTTTTTATTTCTTGCAGGTTTAAATCGCAACAGATTGTGCTCATTTTGTTAGCAGTTCTCAGTTACCTGGTCATGGATGTCTGTTTAAAATTTCAGCTCAGTCTATTTGGCCGTTCGGCCGTATGGGACCGGACAGATAGACATTTAACATACATTTAACATTTAACATTTAACACACAGAATTAATCACGACCAAGGCCCGATCGAGTAGCGTTGTAGACTACGTTCGCTGCGCTCACTCGTCTAAAAACAAAATTTTCACCGATAAAAACCGTAAATTATAAATCATTTGAACACCAATTCATCGCTTTTGGGCAAAACAAAACCATGATGCAAATAAGTTCCACCACAAGTACCTATCTCTGAGTTCTCATAATTGCATTTTATTGTAATCTGCTATTCTTTTACAAGGTACCACAGCCAAAATTTCCAAAAATATCAGGGGGGAGAGAGATATAGAGCTTTCAACTAAATGTTAAATTATTTTCACCGCCAATTCACCTCTTTGGATATAATAAAAACGAAAATTGACTTTTATTTTCACCCCAAATACCTGTCTCTGTGTATAGTGCAACTACAACTCAGAAGTTAAATAGTTACCGTCTCGGTGGTCTAGTTGGCTAAGGGCCTACCTGGAATGTGGGAGACTCGGGCTCGAACCAAGATCGGGATGGAATTTTTAACTTCTGAATTGTATTAAATAGTACGATCATGAATTTTTTAAGCGGCAAAATGGATCAATTACTTTCATAGAGTATTTTAGGCTGAAGTTATGACTAAAAAACTAAATCCAAATGTTACATTTTAATTTAATTAGTATTGCTATTGTTTTTACAAAACAATGCGAACTACAATTATATTATAGCCATGAAGTTTAACTTCTGTAATGTACTACCCTAAGCAAACCTATACATGTATTAATTCATTTTAAAATTCAACTATAATAGAATATGAAGTTCCGTACGATGGCGGGGGGTCATGAGGTGGAGATCAAGAGGAAATTACTTTTTACCAAAGTTTAACAACAAATATGGATTTGATGGATGATTTTTTACTTAATACCTGCATTATTAATAGCCTCCCCGTTCATCAACGTTATCTTGATAAAATATCAGCCATAAAATCAGAAACAAAAAATCATTATCTTTAAAGTATACGCATAGAAGCTGCCAGATTCTGACCACTACCACCATACCATGACGCAACACTTCCTGATTATTTAAGTTCAGTTGAATTAAGTAATATTCTATTTTCCCTTTTTGACGTTTGTTATTTTCCTTTGTGGAAAGAAGCATATTTAATTTGTACATGTTATGAATACAATGATTTTATTTTAAATTATTATTTTATTGGATGTATTTCATACAAACTCGGTCAAAACCTGAGCTAACATGTTGTACGGACTTACGTCAAGTACTTCCATGTGTACATACATTACATTCATTATTACTTTGTCTTAACTCTTACTTAAATAAGTCATTTATAATACTGATCGTATATGATGTTTTCTTTCTGCTGTGCACGGTCGTGGCCGATTTCTCGTCGCCATCCTAGCATTTGCTCTTCGGACTATGGGAAACCACGAAAACCATGTCAGGATGGAAGCTGTCTCGGAATCCCAAAGGTTCATTCTTAGTTTAGAAATTCACGAACTATTCTACACGTGTTGAGTATTACTGCCTTTTGAGTCTCGATGTATACGTTGGGTTGAAGATCTAGTTGTTTAATGCTGTCATGTAGCTTTTTCGGAATTATGCCGTTGCCCGATAAAACGAATGGGATTGTATTTACCATTTTCTGTTGTCACATCTTCTTGAACTCTTGCAAGCTCACTATACTTGTCAATTTTTTTCTTCCATGTAGTCTCGACGTTATGGCACATTGGGACAGCAACTTCAATAAGGGTAGTTTCTTGTTTCTTCTTGTCAATTATTATTTTATCCGGTCTGTTGTGATGTACCTATAGTTTGGTCTGTTAACTGTGCGGTCGTAATATAATATTAAATCTTTACTATATCTAGTACTTTCTCCGGCTTGTATTTGCAGTAAGGTGTGTTTGTGTCAATGAGGTTGTATTTGATTGCTAGTTTTTGCTGAATAATGTAAGCTACTTAGTTATGTCTGTAGAGGTAATCCGTTTGACATAGTGACTGGCACCCGGATATGATGTGTTCGATAGTTTCACCCCTTACACTACATTTTCTACATTGATCGTTTACTGTCGCATCTTATATAATGTATTTTTTATAATTGTTCGTCGCAATCACTCTGTCTTGAATAGCTATCAGAAAACCTTCTGTTTCTCCAAATAGTTCCCCGTTGTTTAACCACCTATTTGATGCCTTAATATCTACGTGTCCTTTGTGCAGTTCATCATGATGTCTTTTGTGAAGGGTCTTTTCTGAGAGACGTAACTCTTTAGCAGCGTCGTTTATGAGGTTCACTTGTAGATTGACATTTTCGTTTGCTAGATTGAGGGGAGTTAATGATTTGTCAGCTAGCACCAAAGCCCCATGTTGTGTAGATTGGTTACTCTTTGTAAAAAAATCTTAAAATGTCTAGTTGTTTATAATATAAGTTGTGCAGATCAACTAGGCCCCGTCCCCCTTGTTCTCTTGGAAGTGTCAATCTCTCTATTGCTGATTTAGGATGAAGTATTCTGTGTTTGGTAAGGTGTAGTACGAGTTCATATTTCCAACGCGTGGATGTCCGTTTATTTATCGTAAACACCATTCCTCAGAGGAGATAAGTAGCTATAAGGACTATGCAATCGCGATCCCGACATGCAAAATATTCTTTGTTATCAACCTTTAAAAGATTAATTTTTAACGGTGAAACATTACAGGCAAAAAAGTTGATCAGAATGATTGTTAAATTCACTGCATTTTGGCGAACAGGCTATTTTTAAAATGAATCTTATTGTAAAACAATTTGCTCTTGCTCATCGAACCGTAATAAATATAATTTTTAATAGTGATATTAGTACCGTACTTGATCTTACACCTGGTTAAAATCATGCGTGATATGCGGATGTTAATAAACTTAAAATTCCATGTTACCTAAAGTCACTGGAAGAAAAATACAAATCTTATAAAATATTGTATTGTGATAAGAATAGGTAGCGCCATGATTGCTTTAAATTGCTTTCATATCAAACAACTCGTGTTTATTACGTAAGCATCTTTTAATAAATCTTTGTTCCTTGTATAAATCTATGGATAAATAAAACTTGAACTTGAACTTGCATTTTACTAACCAGCAATAATTCAATTCATAATCTTATTCACATCCAACATAACAGTAATCAAAGTTATTATTAAAACCAATTACCTTCCACAGCCTCTTAATATATTATTGTGAAATGTACTGTTCTCGACTTCATACGACATTAGACATGAATTACACAATCATTAAACGAATAC
>JAMZAV010014558.1:0-12678 GCA_024449915.1 Sweltsa coloradensis
CTCCCCGATTTTTCGGACCTCCCGTCGCAATTGGGCGTTAGATATTTCAATTTCAGCTGTCTCAGTTCAGATTTTAAAATGTTTTAAATCACACTGCTTGTTTGTTTACGTCGATAAACAAATCACATTTTCTTTTTATATTGCATTAAACAAACAAGTTCTATTACATTTTTGACTTTTTTTGGGTTTTTTAAACATTTACATACTTTTAAACATTCCTATGTGTGATGAAGGGATAGAAAAAACAATACTAATTAGAAGTCTTGAACATGTCCCAGAAGTTATGATTGAGAGAGATAAAACAGGTGGTTTCCCCAAGGACTTAAACAAAAAACGGTAGATTATCATGCTGGGAAGTTGACTTGTTAAAACTAAAGTGACAAAGAAAAGAAGTCTGGTTTGTGCAACAACGTGAAAAAATATGGAGAAAATGTAACTATAAATTCACACAGTTCCTTACTTGCCCCCCATTGTGTAGTGCTGTCTGGTTTCTTGGTTGGGAAGTCAACTTTCGCTCGCGTCCTCGTTTCCTTCCTCTCCGCCGCTGTAGCTTCCGGTGTCGCGTCTTCCAATATGTCGGTAGCGATTTGGGCCCTGTGATGACGTCAGCCCTTGCACCACGTGCCGAGGTATGCCCGCCGGCTCCCCGAGGCGGGGGTCTCGTTCGAGTCATACGCCGGGACTTATTTACAAACACAACGAACCACGTACACATTTGGATTAACACCAATTATAAATCCCCCCCTTTTTCCCCTGTGTATTTCCTTTGACGGGGTCTGCTCCTTTGTTTGGGAAGTTGCGAAGATTTTTATTTAAATTTTCCTTGGTCTAGGTCAGTCGAAGTCTTTTTTCCCTTTACAAATGATGCTTTTGTCATATTTTGAAATTTCTCGTGGGAAACCGCGCCAGGTGCATTTTTCCCCCTCTTCAGGTGTCCATATAGTATTTGGGAGCAGAGGATTAAACCCCTTAAAAAAAATAATGTCAAAATTGCAGGTGGGGGTATTGACGTATAAAATTTGTCTCTTCCGTCTAACCCCCTAAAAACAAAAATTAGAAACAAATTGTTGTTTGGGCAACGTATTTGTATAGGCTACATTCCGGTGTTTAAGCCCCCGAGAAGTATTTTGAGCGTATTTCCCTTGGGTCCGTTTCCCGGGCATCATGTTTCAACCATCGGAGAAGATTTAAAAACTATGGTTCTTTCAGTTTATTATTATTGCAAAAAAAGCGGTAAATTTTTGGTTTCAGATCACCTTGGACCATCACCTACGATCCGTACACGAAAAAATAGTAAATGTCAGTATTCTGTAAAACTGTTGCCAACACCACAGTTTACCTAAAGCTTAAAACGCGAAAAAATTTTTTGGGAGGTACCAAATTTCGTCCCGAACCCGGATCACGACTGAAAGTTTTTTCAAAGTTTTCCCCCTCTTTTAATGAAATAAAAGGGGTAAGCCCTCCCCTTAAACCCCCTATTCCCGCTCCAAAAAAACCTATTTCGTCAGGGGATTCGTATTTCAAAGATTTGTTATATTTCAAGTAATAATTTAACTGGGGAGTTTAAGTTGTTAACACTATTTTCTATACCAAAAAGTCAAAAGATTTAAAAATTTTTTGCTTGTAAGGGGAATCGACGATAAATTTTTTAAATGGCGTTTAAAAACCGGGCCCTTTGATATTAAGCCCCCTTTTCCGGACATCCTAACCCCTAACCCCTAAATATTAACCCGCGATTACCACAACCAAACACCGTAAACAAAAGCAACAATGTGGTTGTTTTTTATATTGTCAGAGTACCTGGGAAAAATTAAACCCCCCTAGGTATTTTAGAGAAGAGTTTTTTTTTCTGCCCTTACCCCTACCGTTTAACCCGGGGTTAAAAATAAAAGGAACCGCCCCTGAAGAGGGGGATGCAAAATTACTGCATAGCCTATGGTTTCTCCGGGGTATTACAAAAATGTCAATTTTTACATCAACCCGCCAACGCGCAAACTTTCTAAAATTCATTGTAAGGTTTTTTCAATTAGTTTTTAAAAAATATTTTTGGGGGGGAATTATAGGGGTCGCGCAATAAAAAGGGGAATACCCAATTGGGGGCCCAAAATTTGGGCTAAACGCCCCCGGAAACTCTTTAGCCCACACACAACACACAGATTTTATCAAATGTCTTTTGGTCTTCCAGAATTTTTTCAAATCACGTTTTACCAAACCGTGTTTGTCCTGGTCTCTCATCAATGTACCAGAGATCATCGGGATTATTCCCCGTGTTTTCAACAGCCGCCAAGACTGTCTTCAAGTGTCTTGTTAAGGTTATTGGGTCACCCTCCTTGATAATCACTATACATAGAAATCACTTAATCAAGCTAAAAAGACAGTTATAAACAAGTTAATTTAATTGACCACTGTCACGGGGGTTTTAAACCGTTCAAAGAGCTAATCGAGCTATAGGGAAAAATACCGAGGGGGACCCCATCATTCTTTGGGGGTTTTTTTTCCGGGAAAAACTGCGTGCCTTTTGTGTAGGACTACTGTGATACGATACATTGCTGTGGAATATTTCTTAGTTTGAATGCATTTGATTTATTTGATGATCTATTGTTTTTTCCCCTAAAGCGTCATATCTTTCTAAATACGTTTTTAAATTGCTTTCAATGTGGAACATAATATGCGCCTCTTTAGTAAAATAATTGCTGACACAGAAAAAACCCATTAGGAAAGTCCCTGCTCATGTCATAATTTTTATTTCACAATCCATGTACATGTACACCCTAGAGCCCTTGATTTATTAATTATTAGTATAAGTAGTTTTTAGGCGCTTTAACATCTAAGATTTTTTCGCGCCTCCAAGATAAAACAATTTCTATAAGTGTGAGTTACCAACATGTATACTTCTTTCCAAGGGGAGTCGCGGGGGGACGCGGGGTGGACAGGCCTGTGCTGGTCAGAACCAACCACAAGCAAAGGGGAGGCAGGGTTTTGGTGGATGGTACTGTACACATATAAAACTTATCTAACAAAAACAAAAGTGATTTAAAAAAGTAACAATATGTCCCCGTTGTAATAACGCCACCAAAACAACCTAAATCAACAACAATATCATCACTAGAGGAAAAAGATATAGCAACACTCGACTATAACGACGAAACAAATATTTAAATTTAGGACAAGCCAAGGTTGTCTGGGATGTCAACTAAAATTAAAGGTTGCAAAATTATAGGAATCGAGAACCAAAAAAACGTTGCGACCATGGAAACTGTATACATACACATTGATTTGATTTGATATTGCTTAACGTCTCATATTAATGCACTATAGTTAAGGCTATTCGAGACGATGAGTGGTGATAATAGATGAGGATGATGTATGAATCGATGGGAGGAGGGGAAACCCGGTACCGGCACGTAGTCTACTCCCTTTCGAAAAGTACCAAGGGGATACCAACGGCTTCACATGCGAAAGGACGGTGTAACCTCGAGTCATATAGGTTTTCCCTTTTCTAACCTGGATTTCGAGCAGACGTCGAGGAGAACGAAACTGCTACACTGCTTTCGAACCTCAGTCTGCTCTAACCCTCAGTCTGCTCTAACCAGCGGTATACGTGTGTTTTAGCTTTGGGTTTCTAGGTTTTAGGGCATAGCGTTCACCCACTCCCCCCTGACCACGCTCGAAGGTTGCTTATCTTCGGTGTTCGAGTCGGAACCGGCTAAACGACCTCGGCTTCACTGTTTAGGGCTACAACAGTTCAAATTTACGAGTCTTACTTTTGAACTGTTGGTAGATTCCTTGGCCACGAATGTTTAATTCCTATTAATTTACATTGTTTTTGATTTCATAATGGACAACCTGAGACTTGTCCTTCACTGTATAATTTACTTGTAAAAATATCTATAATGTAGTGTTACGCTTGCATTCCCAACACGTTCATATATTAAACACATACATTCAGATTGTAATAAACATGACTACTAGTTTGTTTTATAAGTTACATTTGCTAATAAAACAACTCCAATGTAGTTGTTTTTATGATTCAACACTTTGTAATTTAACATCCAACATGTCCTATTGCAACTACATAGGGGTAATAAAATTACACCACCTCTTGTTATATTAGTATATTAGATTTATAATATTACATTCTTCAATGTAGTTGTTTTATTAAATTTACTTGGTAATTCAACAACCCGTAGTGTTCTATTGCAACTGCATGGGGGTGATAAAATTACAAATTCACTTGTAATAATTAGGCAATTAGAGCCATAATATTATATCTACAATGCTGTTGTTTTATTTTAATATGTAATGTAATTGAACATCTATAATAATGTCGTATTTGTACTACATATGGGTCAGAAAATTAGCTCTACAGTTATTTTTTAGGCGATTGGATTGGTAATATTACATCTCAATGTAGGAGTTTTATTAATGTGTAATGTTATTGAACAGCCATAATATGTCGTATTGCAAGTACATAAGGGTCAGAAATTAGTCAATCGGTTGTTATTTTATGCATTTGGATTTGTAATATTACATCTCAAATGTAGTTGTTTTATTTAATATGCGATTTAATTTAACAAGGCGTAGTGCAAATAGCGATAGTTATTAATTACGATGATGTGATTTGATTAATTATTAGTGATGCAGAGTGAATCTGTAAGTAAGACTACACCATTAGACAGATTAGAGCAGATTAACATTACATATTAATTTCGTGAGTAGAAAAACCCCCGCCAAACTGGGCTCGAACCTGGATCACCTGGAGAAAGAATTACAAAGCATGTGATTAACCGTATACACCAACAGGACCTGTGAGAAACGCATCGAGTTCCGTCAGTCATGTTTAGAGCGGTGCACCTACGTATATCTTTTCAAATGCTTTATGCCCCCTAATAAACATATTTTACCACGTTAATGTTTTTCATACACTGCTTGTAAATTATTGATTACAAATGGCTAACAGTTTTCAATATCGCACGAGATTCCAACCTGAAGCCAGTCTGGGACCCAACTGTCTGTAAGAAATAAACGATGCAAACCCAATTATAAAGGATGAACCTTATTGGGCCGGTAGTTTTATCAACAAAGAGATTTATTTATAAAAATAAAGTTAACTGTATCTATAACGGTATTTCGGTCTACAATCGACAAACTCCACTTTTCTAATAATAGGAGCGGCCTATTTGTCAGATTCTTATTCAGAGATTTGAACGGCCGGCAAATAGTGCGACAAGGGCGTCAACAAAAATTATTAAACTCTTTCAATACAATCATTACACTAGGCCGCTTCGCGAACGCTTTTTCTAGTCGCGTTGATGGATGAGCTTTTTTAATATTTTCTATGAGAAATATTTCTTTAAATGTCTCTAAAATCATAACATATATAATTTCAGTGATTTTTCACGTTCCCATAAAAATTAAAACCAAGACTCAAGACAAGACCGGGAGGATATAAATAAACACAACACACGAACAATAACCACGCGGTCAGAAATAAAACACTTACCAAAAAAAGGGTCACGGACATAAAGATCGTCCGCATGTTATATCTTATGGGAGATATTTGCCAATGGGACCTAGCTCGAAAAATACCAAGTTTGACATTTTTTGGAGGTTCATGTGGACACATTTTTTTTCTCTTGGTATCTAAATTCATAACTAGTTAAGGCTATTCCAGAGCACTCTTTACCGATATTTTGGAAGTCAAAGGAAAATGGCTTAAAGTTGTTAGATGAAAGATTAACTTTAATTTACTAGGAAACGCTTAAGTCCCTCCGCGTTGTTTGGATGAGCGTATTGGTGCATTGAGCTGTCATGTGTTATGCGGATTTTCTGTTTGTTCTGTTATCAAATCATATCTAAGTTGATTTTTTTTTAATTAAATTAAATTTAAAAAAGCAATTTTACGATTTTTTTAATTTTAAAAATCGTAATTTAAAAAAAGGAAAAAATCGTAAAATTGCAATTTTCACAGAAATAATTATTCGATAGCGCTCAGATGTCACACGAATATATAAATTCATAAATTAAGGTTCTATGAGAAAATCATTACGATCGGATAAAGCATGTAGGGGCTATAAGCCAAAGAAATTTTAAAAATCGAAAAAAGTCGTAAAATTGCGATTTTTTAAAGACATTTACATTTCGATAACGCTCAAATTTCGCACGAATATATCAATTCATGAAATAAAGGTTCTGTGAAAAAATTATTACAATCGGACAAAGCATGTAGGTCTTATAAATCGAAGAATTTTGTTAAAAATAAAAAAAAAAAACGTAAAATTGCGATTTTCATGAGAAATAATTTTCCGATTGCGCTACAAAAAACGTGGCAGGTCTAAGTTCAGAGATTTCGAAGGCCTCCATAAAATTTCATCGTAATCGGAGTATCGGTTTAGCCGGAATCGTATGGACAAACAGACAAAAATACAAAAAAAAGAAAGAAAGAAAAAAAAACATTCCGGAATTTTTTCTCCAGTGTAGTAGAATGGAATCTTCGCTTCGCTCGCTCATCCAAAAAGAAGAGAAAAATAACTTTTTTTTTGGAGCTCCATTTTGGTCATTGTATGCAAATTTTGGGTTAATAAGAAAACAGCAGTTCTAGGTGCAATACTTAATTTTAAGCTTTGTTTTTTTTTCAAACAAACACCTTTGTCTATGCTTTGAGTATAAGGGAAAATAATTTTCTGAAATAACGTTTGATGTACGATTTTTTTTTTGTCACGTGGTACAAATAAGTGTTTTGATCTTTGGTTGGTTATCGCTCACTCGGCGATTGCGTCAGGCGCTACAGGTTTGGTTGGTCGCTTTGATTTACTGTCCCCTACTGAAAATCAGTTATAATTAACTGAGTAGGTAGACTATGAATACATTTTTTTATTTTTTTTATTTTATGACCTGAAAAAAAATTGTCAAGTTAATATTTTTCTAGCTAGGTCCCATCGGGAAAAATCTCCCATAAGAAATTACATGGGGGACGATCTTTATGCCTCATGACCTTGGAGGATTTTCATCCAATAAAATACTGGACATTATTGATGTACTCGACAGCCTTTTCTGTAAATCCTCTATATTTTGTTTTGTTTATTTGGGCAAGTGGTTTCGGTCAAAATATGCTGATAACCAAGAATAAGTGTGATTTTGGAATGCATATATTTACGTGTTTGTGTGTATATTTGTGTACAGTTTCAAGACACGATGTTTTAAAGGGCCATTTTAGATTGGTACGATGGTCTCGTATCTATATAGAACAAAAAAGAAGCCGATTAAGAGCCGATTTAGGAAATTTTCCAAAACACCAATTTACGCCAATTTCTGGATCAAAAAAATTGAAAATTTCGTGTAAAATCACAGTTAAAAAATATAATTTTTCAACGGTTATTTTAGTGGTATGCTATTTTTATTTATTTTATTTATTTATTTATTTATTTATTTATTTATTTATTTATTTAACGTCTATCCTATTCAGTTATAAAAACTGATTTACAAAGGAGGACAACTAAATAAATCTTATAACATAGATGCAGACAAACAATGAACTAAATTTAAGTAAATATTTGAAATAGTAATAATACAACAATGCATTAAATTCTCAACAAATTTGATAACAAATAAAAGGATATTAAACGCAATTTATGAATGAATCGAATATAAAAGAAGGGTGAGGAATGAAAAGATAAGAAAAGAAAAGAAAGAAAAGAAAAAAGAAAAAGAAAAAAGAGAAAAGGAAAAAAGTAAGAAAAAAAAGAAAAAAAGAAAAAAAACATTAAAAACAAAAAACGAAAAGAAAAAACTGATTTATTAGACGATCCCACTCAAACGAATATGAGGTTTGCCAAAAAATCAGGAATAGCAAATCAGAGAGTAATCAATCTTTCGCGGAAGAAACCACCGAACGCGAATCTTCATTCTTGTGTTCACCATCATTCTTGTGTTCAAATCTTGATAAAATTTAGTACAAAGATCTTGACTCTATATATAATTATATCAGATATATAATTATTTAAAATTGTTCAAGTCAAAATCTGATCACAAGCATGATACAGGACACCTAACTCAAGTTGCAAGTTCCACCAGTGGGCGGCAACCAGACAATCTAGGCAGAAAAATATCAATTGAAAATACATTGAATACATCAAAATCAAGAGCAATAATGAACAAACAAAGAGAACAGCAAAATCATAATAAGAACATATGAAGATAAATTGACATTACATAAACACAGAGACAATGACCCACAAATAAATAGTAAAAATCAATTCTTTTTTGTTCTTCGATTCATTATCATTGCTTTAATTTTACTTTTAAATTGTACTATTCCTAGCTCAGTAAACTGGCTTCTAATATCATAAGAAATTGAATTCCAAAAGGATACTCCTCTGTACAAGAATGACTTTCTTAATGATTCGGAAATTAATTTAGGAACTTTCAATGAGTACAATTAGAATAGAATTTCTATATATATATTATTATGATGTAAAAAAATGGGGGTATAGCCCCTTTTAACATCATCATACCACTTCGCTTGCATTCATTAATCCATAAATAATAGTAATTTTAATTAGGGTGATGCGATATGAATAGTAAATGTGGATATAATTGCGTAGAACAAGAAAGTCGGTTGAATCATGTATTGGCTATGAGTGTATATTGGCATGCCCATAAGCCTGTCTATCCTGTCCCCGTGCCGGGACAGGTCAACCACAATAAAATAATTATAATAGATCTCGTCGGATGGCAGAAACGCTAGACGTGCCTGACAATGTAATAATTTCATGAGAGGACAGTAAGTAGGGCAATTTTTTAGAGATTTGGTCCAGGTGCATAGTTTTACGCGAAACGAGTATGAAACAATGACACAAAACCACCTATAGGAAAATAATTGTTCCGAGAATAACACAATAACTGTATATTATACCGGCCCTAATAAATGGCCATGGTGATTATCGAGTTAATTATATAAATCAATAGTATGGTCGTTCTGAAGTTTGAAATTTACGGCTCCACATTTTAAATAAAATTGCAATTTATTGATTTTTTATTACTAACTATATAATATTAGTTAATGCACAGAGCCCATTTGCATGGACGTCACATGCATTATTGAATTAATTAATGTCTAGAAAAATTGTATGATGAACGACCTCACAAGATAAACATTTACACTTTACTGGTCATTGTGTATGACCTCACATTGACCGCATTTACGTTTTAACGGCTTTTTGTGTAAGACCTCACTTATAATGTATGTTATTCACTCGGACCTCTAATTGTATTGAAAAATCACGGACCTCACTCCTTATTTAGTATTCACCCATACACAAATGAATGTTTATCGAAAAATGATTATATATTCGTGTTCCTGACGTTATATTAGTCAAAGTTGCCATTACCGCAATTCGCTAACACTGCTGGTTTGGCGTGTCTCACAATGTCTGTGTGTATTCATGGACCTCATCACTTGCTACGGTTTGCCAGTATGTGTGTGTGTGTGTATTTTTATTTATTTATTTATTTTTTATTTATTTATTTATAAATGGGCCAATAGGGGAGAGATGACGTGTGTGTACATCGAAAATCAGCCGAATCGCTGAACAGATTGCGCTGAAAATTTAAGTTTACTGCAGAACTGCTAACAAAATCACTAAAACTATTGCGATTTAAACATACAAGAAATAGTCAATTGACAAATATTCTGCCAATGTGTAGTAATTATTAACGACAATGGTTTTTGTTTTTGACAAATATGTTCTATTTTTTATTTTTGACTGTGAAATGCAGTGCCCAAGGTTTGTCGAATCTTGCATGCTCACGGTAACCACCAATTAATTGAGCTTGGGGAGATTGAATAAAACCTTTGCATATTTTCACGTATTTCGCACTGGCTATGTTTCCCATAGTATTGTCACAGATGATAGACTACACTGAGTTATATGCACTTCAAACATGTTTAATAAGTTTTTAAATACAATCTAGAAATTACTAAACGTTTCCCGACCAGGGGATTGAACCCAGGTCTCCCACACTTCAGGTATAAGGGCCCTTAGCAACTAGATGAGGAAAACGCCAAAGTTGTTGTTAGACAGTGAGCAAGTCATGTGTTGAGTATCCGGGAACATTTGCATTTATGTTTGATAATTATATTTTATTTTTTATTATTTTTATTTCCTCCCGGTCTAAGAGGCTTGATTTTTATTAAAAATCATACTGCAAGTGATCTTCGACATCCGATATCGTAATTCATATAACAGCACATATTTTTATAGACGGGCGAGCGAAGCGAGTGAGTCTTTCGACGGAACTTTTGTAGACTTGATTCGTGTGTATGTCGGTATGTCTGTCAGTTCGAATGTCAGTCTCGTTGCAAACACTGATTTTGATCCTTTGTATTAATACTTAGACTCAGTCTTGAGGACGTTACTTTAAAATAGTAGCACTGCAAATGTAGCGCGCTACTTTCCGCTACATTTTCGTGTTAAATAGGGCCAGGGTGTGGTATGTGGGAACTCAAAATACAAAATTTTATAAGCTTCTTGAAGTCGAGCCAAGATGATTTTGGCCATGATGTATGTTGATTCTTTCATCAAAGCACATTCTTTTCGTTTCACCTGGCGTATTTCACTGTAGAGTCTTAGAGTCTAGACGTTAAAACATTCCAATTCAACTTCTTGTCAACAACTGGTTTTCCAGGAAGAATGTGACAAAATAGCCTGCGAGGATCAGAGTGGCCTACTGGACAATAATGAGACCGGAGTTCGGAATGTATCAATTGGGGGGTGGGGGATGTAAGACGCTCACTAATTCATTTCAACGTGCAACAGCAGATAATCCCGCGTTTATAATTAAAAAGAAGATTACGCTCCTAATCAGTAATCCAATCCGGCTCTATTCTTTGAAAACTTGTTGCCTGCGTTATGTGAAGATTTAGTGAAACCGTGAAATATATAGCCGAAAAGATTTCATAATAACTGCAATGTTTTTCGCGCTAACGCTACAAGAAATGTAGCTACATTAATATGTAGTAGTAGTAATAATAAATTAACCATAGTGGTTTAGTAAATAAATAAAATTAAATATTTTTATGACATCCTTCAGTCTAATCTTATTCTCAATCTTCGGGCTTGTTGCTCATCGGAATCTAAAATTGTATAGAAATCAATTAGCTGACATACAAGAACTCCGCTCTTGAAGAAACAATGTGTTCTACTCGCGAGTAAACGCACTATATAGTTGTTTGAATGTCAGTGGCTCATAATAATACCAGACCAGTGTTGAAGTTAAATTACATGGGGAATGTATATTTAGCAAACAGTATAAATAAATTACATTCTAGATGTAGGTGTATTAATAAATTTACTATAGTTTGTTTTAATATCAGTGGCTCATAATAATACCAGACCAGTGTTGAAGTTAAATTATATGGGGAAATGTATTTTTAGCATCCAGCATGGTTAAAATTACAATTGTATGTAGGTGTTATTTTGCAGTTACAATACTGTTTTATTATATTGACGATAACAATTAATAAAACGTTACATGTACTACTTTTTCTTAAAAACATAAGAAGTATATGTATTTTAGTAAACATTCCACTTTTTTTTACGCAAAACAAAATTGTTAGTGTATTAAACAAATTTTTCTTAGATGTGTCATTTCATTTAATTTGTTTTTGTTGTCGTTGTATAGTCTTGGATTTGTAATTGTACTCTGGAAAAGTTGTCTAATTTTTGGATCCATTAAACACGTCGTTAGTGTTTTGTAATGAATTATTAAATCTTGTTTCTCCTTTCGAAGTATAAAACAATGATGACAGAGTTTGTTTTGAAATTGCAATGGATGAAGGAAGTTCATTAACACCAATAAGTATAATAACCTTAGTTTTTGTTAAAAATGCATTTTGAAGCATATTAAAAAATTACTTACTGTTTTTACCATACATATCTACGAATATCATATCACGTCTAATTTCATCCATTGATAACCTAAGTCCTATTGCACGTCGACACAATATATCTAACATATTAGACACCATCTCCCATACAGTCCCAAATGCTGACACTCGATCGTGCATAAGTGTTTTCAAATAACCTTATTCTGTCTCTCAAATAGATGTATCAATGTACTTTTCATTGTGACTAACTGGTAAAGTTGAAGATCATTTTAGGGAATTTCCTAGACTTTTATTTATTATTTATTAGATTCAATCTTAACAATCACTTTTGAGTGCAGAAAGTTTAGAAAACATTTGTCAGTGTTCCCGGTAGCTGGTATCGAACACACGAAATCCCGAATTAGTGTTGCTACCCTTATCGGTAATAAACTTCATATTTCTCCACAACTTTGTTTAAAATTTGACTGTCTCAAATATGCAGCTTGAGTATCCTTTCCAAAATTGTTCCGTTTCATGTTTCTTTGAAATCTTCTCATCAATATATTTTTTTTAATTTAGTGCAAAGTGTTTGTAAAATACATGAAGTTCTTTAACAGTTCACTTTGCAAGCCAGAAGAGATAAATGAAACTTGCTTGTATTGTTCCAATGTAAAACTTATTTTTTGGTCGATATGTTTTGTCTATAGACAGTATACAAATGATGTAGTCGTACATTCGCAAGTTTTCAAAGAGGGAACTGACCCCTTGCCCCACACCCTCCTCATGGATCTAAAACGCCCATACCCCCGGGG